>NNCF01125986.1:343549-357833 GCA_002313205.1 Laupala kohalensis | reverse complement strand
TATATATATACTATATCAGAATTAATTACAAAACTACAAAAATCATCAGGTCCTTTTAAACGCCTCCCCCCATGAATATAATATTTTCTGGTCAATGTTATAAAGTAGTGTATTGACATATAAAAAGACAATATTCAAAAGTTCCCTCCTACACATTTCCTCCAAATTTGAACTCTGGATCCAATAAAGAAATAAGCTAATGATTTCGCTGCCATATTATCAGTGGTCTTACTGTGTCGCAGTAAATGGATTTACATCCATTAACCTGTACCTAGTGTTTATAATGAATAAACATAATCGATTTTATAATAAACGGGTCTTGTTCGGTCGTATGTGTAAGCTCATGAGGTAGCTCGTGAACTAACCATAATTTCTATCCAACTTGATTATAAAATAAATAGTTCACAGTTGCAACAATACTCAAACATCTTGTAATTGTTTTTTACTGAGTTGCCCTTGATCCAATGGTACGTATAATCAAAATAACCGCTCATAAGATAACTTTAAAAACACTGTCTGGCACAGAATGAAGTCCGGTCGCACACAGTTTCATACATACCAATCACACATTTGTAACAGTTCAGACTTATCAAACACTCTTCCAATCCAGCCATAATAAATTAAAACTCTTGCGTAACACCATTGTCCTTCTAATAACAGTTTCCGTGGTTTACTCATGAAAAAATCGAGGTCTCTGCTTCCGCTTCGTCAAAAGAATATCAACAACTTTGCTTCCGCAAACATCTTCATTCACAGCAACGTGCAAATTATTCAAGGCTGTAACTCACTTACGTTGTCCAAACAATCCTACTGCTCATCATTTCTTTTCCTATATTTATTCCTTTGCTTTGTCTAATACTATTAACACTTGTACTCATTTTAAAAGAACAATGCGATCTATCTATAAACCTTTCTGTAGTATGAAAAACACTATTTTATCTATGTTCTTATAAATAATTCCCAGTCCTTGCTACATGTACCAGAATGATATTCGTCGAAAAGAAAAGTAGAGTAACAGAATGGATAAATAAGAGGAAAAAACAACTTTGCAATGTAGATGACGTGAAAATCTTATTCGCACTTTTACTATCCATGTTTCTGATATTATTTCATGAGGAACTTGACTCTTTGAATATTGTGTGTTTCGTGTCATTAATTTCTTGATAATTGTACAAAAATTTGTTACTTAGTGTAATTATTTACATACAAAATTTAAAAAACTAACTCATGTAACTTCATTGAGATCTGTGATGACCTATGTAGTTAAAAATTAAATTAATAAAAATTGAATTTATTTTAGTTTCACCAATCTTCATTATTTATTATAAAAGCGAAAGCTTTTACGTACTCAGCATCTTCAGGTTTTATTCAGAAGAATATTTTGGTTTTCGCTTTCATTATATCGTTTTTATTACAGATAATAATAATTGGTGTAACTCGACAACATATATCAATTTGTTGATCTTTATGCTGCCAACTATCCATTAAATTAACGGACACTTCTCTACAGCGCACACTTTTTCTCTCCCTGTCATTTAATTCTCCGTTGCCCTTAACTTCCCAAAAACGGACAAATGTTAAGGTTATATTCGGGTAATAAATACAAAAATATATGTTAAAATAATTTTATAACCTTTTAAATACCTGAAACCAATTAGTATGAATTTTTCTCGGATTTTATTAACTACGACATATTTCTCTCTATTTTAATATATATTTTTGTATGTTTACTATTATTTTTATTATAGTTAAGATCACTTTCACCAGTAGCTAAATATATTCCTATATCTTGATTGCAGGTCACTGAAGATGACAGTATATGCTGTCGAAAGCTGCTTTGGCAAAATAAATAAATATTTTTCTGTCGACTATAACTTTCTTTCTAATTTAAATTGGAAGGTACCATGTATATCCGTTATAGAGAAGATGAAAAAAAGTGTAATAAGCCGTTCGTCAAGAGACTGTTGTGTATACTTTGGAAAGAGGTCGATGCTCAGTCGATGCAGTGCCTCCCGAAGAGTGTGACGAAGGCGACACCAGCGTGACGAGTGTCCGCACGGGGGACTGTCTCGGTCGCAGGGAGGACGCGGCGGCGGCAGCTTTCCTGCTCTCGTGCGGCGACGGCGAGCGGCTCGATGACATGCGTCGCGGCGTCGGCGCAGGAGGCGCGGCGGCGTTGGACTTGGCGGCGGTGCCGATGGCGTGGTGCTGGTAGCGGTGCTGCGACGCCGAAGACTGCGCATGGCGGCATTCATGCCATCGTGACTCATTTCTCTCTCTCTCTCTCTCACACACACACACACTGCCGCTGCCCGCTATTGCTGAATATTCTCAAGGAAGGAACGCAACGGACAACTGCTGCCTGTTCGTCCGATCATCGCGATTCCGCGCCGGCGCGAGTTGAAAGGCTTCGGGCAATTTGGTTTGTAAAAAACATAATTAAATTAAAATATTTCAATAACAACACGTTCATTATATTTGAACAATGATTTATAAATACTAGGTTTAAGTAGAAAATTGAATCTAACTAATATTCAGTATCAAAATACGAATGTTTACTTGCATGTAACAAAGCAATTTTATTTACCTGAATAATAGAACAGATGGAAGATTTACCTCAATAAGATGGCTACTCTCCCCCATCTTTTCTAATCGTAGGCAAGTTTCCCTAGGTTTCACACTGAGCATTAAAATTAGAAAGAGGACGCAGAACTCACGTACTATTCCTTACAAATATTATTTACCACACACTTTCTTTTGTCAAGACTCAAGTTACATACTTTTCCAATAAATGGGTCAGGTAGCTTCTTTTCGGTGTAAATTTTTTATTGTCCCCGCAGCCAAAGGAGGATAATGAGATGTAACCAATGGAACGAAAGTGCGGTGTTGTCATATGTCTTCTGCGGGGGGTGGCCTAGCGTAGCTCCACCCATTCCAGACTGCACGCCGCAACACCCATACATAGGCTGCTATAACCCGTGGAAAAGCTTATCTCAGGAATATCGTGTGTCCTATCGGTCTAAGGTCAGATAAAGCCCGCCGTCCCAGCTGGTACATCAAATTCTCCTGGTTCAGCGATGACTTACTTCATTTATGGAAAATGTATTTATCAATATTTTCCATGTAAATGGATGTAATTTTATAAATACTTCAGTTTTTGTCTCATTTTAATCTGACAACTTTTACATAAATTAAAGGTTATAAAATTATCTGACTTTATTCTAATGTAATAATACGATAATTTACGTTCAAGATACGGTTCATTCCCACAAACGCTCATCTGCATGCTTTGAAAAAACTTTTTTTTCACGACATAGAAGCTGTAAACTTATTTAACATTAACATACCGTGGTGCCATTGTAATTTTCTGCAAAGCTAAAATGTGTTCCTAGCTAGTTTAAAAAAATAAAATGTACTTACTTATTAGTTACGAGTAAAAAGTACACATGCTTATCAAATAAATGATAAAATAATTTTTTTGACAAACTTGCTTTTTATTTAATTCAACCAGAAAACTAAGAAATTCCATGAAAAATAATTCAACTTTTATTTATTTCAGTTATTACTCTTGGCAAAATGTCAATCTCCAAACGTAACAAGTAAGAAGATATGTCAAAATATTGATGGAACAGAAACTGAGGGGACGGGAGCAAACGGGGTAGTTAATAATAATAGTGATTTTATTGTCAAAAACTCAGATACAGATTATTTAGCGTTTATTTCAATTTTCACGTTTGGTGACATGTAGAAAAGAGCTATTTCAGCTGCATTACTTAAAAACATTTAATGAAAATGTTGAAACAAATCTCAGAGACGTGTATTCAGAAATACGGCGAAGCATGTTTGCTTTGGCATAAAAAAGCAATGTTAGACCTCTGACATCTGACGACGATCAAAACACTTTGTGTTATAATTCAATTCCACTATGTATGGAGAAAAGACATTAATTTATGAAACTTAATTCCCCATAAATATCTGCAACAATTTATAGTAAATTGTAATAATCACTCAGTATTTATTCATTAATTCAACTCTTAAATTTAAATTAACTTAATTATAAATTAGAATTCAGTATAGAATTCAACTACTACCTTATTATTAACAATTTTTTAAAAAAACGAACAATGCCCAAAGAATATGCCTTTCCTTTCAATCCTCGATGGAAAACTGACACGTGTAGCATGTTATTTGAACGTTCACCCTCTTTCCCCGATTGTGTAGGAAGGGACTAATGTGGGCGGCAGCGTCCAAACATAAGATTCTGCTAACACGAGTAGAACGCCCACGTAAGAAAGATTCGGCAATCTCGCAATGCTGGCATTGGCTTCTCCACTTTCACGTGGTCTTTCGGCTCCTCCCTCGTTAGCTTTCTTTTGCTGCGAGGAGAATATATTGTTATCTTGGAAAAGAGAAGGTGAAAGATGAAATAATAGGAAGCCTCAAACACAACTTATACTCCGTCCTGTTACGCAGGAAAGAACGAAACCATTGGGGGACATTTGCATTATAATATAAATTATTTTTGCAACTGATGGCGTCTAATTCCAATTGTTTCACTGAGTATTTTAATTTACTGATTATGTTATATTTTTTACGAACAAGCTATCGCATGTAAAAGGATTGAATATTAGTTATCATGATACATGAAAGAGATAAGACTATCAATGTAAAGATATAATTTTATTGTATTACTCAAAGGTTGATTTGTATATAGGCCCACGAGACACAGACCAATAGGTGTAAGCATTTGTAACAGCAAACTGTCTTATAATATTTTTAATAATAAAATGAAATTTAGTATAATTTTAATAATTACTCTTGATTCATAATATTTTCGGGATAATTTTAAGAAACAAATTAACAGCATATTAATATTATTTCCTATTTTCGTAAATCGCAAGTTTTGGTCACGTCCAGGGGTTCAGGATTGTTTAATTCGCCACTGCTGTTCCTGCATTGCGAAGGCCGTTTGGAATTCAGACTTTTACATATAATACATATATGACCACTTTACACCCCCCTATGGTTTAGTGAGAATATCTCTAGATCCAATAAACCAGCCCACGGGAGCTGTATGTCCATTCTCATGATTCGCACAACGATGAATCTGGTGGTCGCAGTGACCAAGCGATTGGGGATCACGTGGAAAACTATTTCTGAGAACCACTAGCCGTGCCGGAACGACCACTCTTCTCGAGATTGACTGGTTTCATACGACCGCGGAATATCCTGATCATACCACCGAGCCATTCATGGAATGACATCTAGAGAATAAATTGCGGTGGTGTTACACATCAGCAGTGAAGCTGCAGTATCACTTCATTGCTGATGTAAGACGAGATGAGAGTGTCTCAGAGCTCAAACACGAACGTCGTTTACTCCCACACACAAACTTTACTCGTCATTTTTATCTTTAGACGCAATTTTCAATTCCACAGCGGAGGTGAAGCCAACAACGATGGAGTCTCTAGGTAGTCGTATGAGGAAAAATTTACTTCTCCACTTCTTTAATTTAATTCTCAAAAAAGCGGTGCAAACTGCGGATGACCACGTGGAGGACAATAAACTAATTTACTCTCCGGAAGCAAGCAAGGGACCATCCCATCGATTCCGATCAAGGGCCCTAAGGCAGAGGCGAATTGAAAAATTTCAGCAAAAATTCCTAGATAGGATAAAAAGTTAGCTACGAGTCACAATACTAATAGAATATCAACATGTTTGTAATTGACCACAAAAAATTTATTTTACATGTACAAATTATTATCGAACGATTATTGAGTATAGTGTTTCAAAATCATAAGTATTGAAATAAAACTAAATTCACAATTTATCGTTACAAGAAACACTCCCCTAGACAAAGCCTAGAGAACCTGTATAAGAAATCCGCCTCTACCCGAAGGAAACCCGGAGCAAAACCCGGGCCAGGATGGGGAACTTCAAAAACTGTTTTCAATATAATGTGTATATTAATAATAAATCAAATTGCTTTCTTTACTTTATAAATATACGCATTATAATACACGTATTTATTATATTTATCAACTTTAAAGTTTCTTGCATTCTCTGCCCGCATAGTTAACAGTCCCAATTCATGAACAAGTTACTCAAGAGAGAACTAGATGAAAATGAACTAAACACTATTAACACTTTCCACGCGGTGCTCAACGTTGAGAGCAATTATTTATATTTTCCTAAAATGAAACCCTTTCGTGTTTTCCAAAAAATAATTTCATTTCGATTACCACCGTCTCATCATTACTAGATGATCACTTTACTACAAGAGTTAAAGGTCTATTTATATTGAGTTGACTTGACGGAATGAGTTCCTTTAATGTCAAAAAAATTATCTTTGTAATGGTGTCTACTGAACCTGACTCAGCTAGTTTGAAGCCTGAGATTCCGGGTTCGGATCCCGAGAAGATATCGGTGTTTTCATCATGAGTTTTACCCGTGGAAGGCAACGGGATTTCATAAGTTGCATTTATGAATCACATTCACCCACATCCTCTTATTCCCTAGAATAACCATTTCACGTGTGCGTCTGAGGTTTCGCGGTCACACCTTGTACAAACCAGTCTCCGGACTTCTAACTCAGGGACGAGTACTACTCGATTCACTCTGTGTTTAACCCGGAAAGTTTTTGAAAAAGTTCTGAGAAAAAATTAACGGAAGTAAGTCATAGGAAATTTTGTCTAGTTTATTTTTACAAAGATATGTTTTCTTAATCGAGTGGAGACTTTTAATTTAATAAATCAAATATCAAACAATGGAACGCTATTTGAAATTGTTTGAGATTTTTTTTTTACATTTCTCAAACTTAATTGAGTAGTGTATGGAGTAGTATAAAAATAGTAGAAATTTGCAATCAAAACCATAAGGAAATAAAATATTCAGAACTTCTCCGAAACTTCCTGGATATACTGTTTCGAGCACTACATACCCGCGCTCCAGTGGAGGTGTGCGAGTCCATGCGACGCACCGTCATGCCCGGGATATGTGCGGTGGTGGCAGTTCCCGTCGTGTCTGCTGCGGAGGAAGCGTCTCCCGCGTCGCGAAGATGCTGCTGCTGCGGCGTCGTGTTGGGGCGACCGACAGTCGTGGCTTGTGGAGGCGCCTGCAGTGGAGCTCGTGTCGCCCTCGAAGACGCTGCGGCGGTGTCCCCCTTGGCCGGAGTGTCTGGGCAAGAATAGGTGTGGCGTCTGGGACGGTTTTTGCATCCACTCGTTCGCCACTTACTCCTTCCCTTGCCACCAAATGGTTTGACCACAGAAACCATCAAAGATATAACTCGAATTATGCCTCAACGAAGTTCTGCTCTGCCACCATGTTTTCGTAACCTGTCTGGAAAAGTATCAATTCCCGATCTGTTGTGAAATCGTGTCCATTTATTAAAGTATTAAAGATTGTATGTTCGTACTTAAAACGTTTGAATACCTCCCAGCGCGTCACGGACACCACATCTCCTGAGACGAAGATCCCGAAAATGATCCGCCCCTTTGTTGCGAAATCGAAGAATTTCTTGGTTCAGATTTTATCGCACCACTATCCATTATAGACGTACTTGAGATTCGCGGCACACAGTACAAGACGCTTCGTACGATACTGGCACATGCCAAACATATTACGGATCCAAGAAATAACAGGTTACGGACTCAAAAAAAGATCAGGTTAAGAACCGAAGGTAGAACAGGTTGCGGGACCCAAGGCTAATTTCTAGTTCACACACTTGAGAATATGCAGTGTCATTGAAGCATCTGTTTCACAAAGTATTTTTTTCTTTAACCGGACAACGGATGATAATGCCATATATAATATGATTCACTATAATTCTCTAGCATTCACTCCGAGAAGAGTTTAAAATCACAAGTTGATTCTTTCCCCTCTGAAATATATTTGCTTTCTAAATCTCAATTAACTTTCTATTTCAACGAAGATCAATGTGAACTAAATAACTAAAAGAAACACGAGCAAAAAAGTGATTGAATGTTTACATAACAATATTGACAACCTTTAATTAAAAATAATAAGAGAACGGAATATCCCTAAATGCGATAAAAATATTTTATACGCTATATTAATCTATAAGTATTAATTATATCTACAAAATGAAAATCACGTCATGTTTAAGTTTGTGCTCGTGGGAAACTTTTCATTAATTTCCTTCAATCAATATCCATTGACGTTTCTATTGGAAGACATTTCGTTCGCTTGGTGGAGTCCGGGTTGTTCAAGCCCAACGTCTTACGGTAATCTTTTGTATGGGTCTCAGAAGAGAAATTGAGAGTGGATTTTTACAACATAATTCACGTTGATCTTCTTCGTCAAGAAAATTAGATAGTTTAATAATTCGTTTATTCAAAAAATGTGTATAAAAGAAGAAAAAGAATTTTCGAAAGGGATCAAGATAAACCTTCAGCATCCAGATAAAACGAACATATGGATGGAGAAAATACCGAAGAAGAGGTACCTAAATATTATCTATATTTCTTAAAAGAATTATGAAGAAAGTACAAATTTGCGCCTAGTACGTCCTCGATGAACATATTGCCAACTGTCGTCCATTGCGATCTACTGTGTGAGACACTGTTTCAATATTCAAGATTATTGTGCATCATTTAATACACAACTGCTGTGACAAATGAATATTACAGCCATTTTCAATAAACATCACTAAGGAAGAGTTCAAGAACGATTATTAACGCATTAAAATTCAATGTCTGATGTAAGTGAAGTCGCGGGATGTCAGCACGTTTAAGAAATAATGTGCATTAAGTTTTACTGCGTATTATTAAGGACATAAGTTTAACTCTAATTGCTGGATTTTTACGAGGACCACCACTACCCAATATCATGTGTCGTCGAATTACCTTAATTTGTTCACAATAATTGATTTTGTTGATTGGGATAACCTTCCTCAGTAAATCGCGACACTTGCGTTATTTTCTTTCACATAAACCATAAACTTTAGTGTCAAAAAAGCAGTTGCAAACTGCTATGACCACGTGGGGGCAATAAACTAAGTTACTCTCCGGCACCAAGCCACGGACCATCCCATCAATTCCGATCAAGGGTTCATGGGCAGTGGCGGATTTAATATTTACAAAAGAAATTATTTAATAAATACCTTCTGTTATCCATTTATTATTCAAAATAAATTGTAGATATTAGTGAGAATAACTGAGATGGAACCGGAAATGATTGACACGGAGAAGCAATATGGGCTATTTAAAAAATGCATTGATGAAATAGAGGAAATAAAAGGAGGTCTGAAAGGCTAGAATGATAAGTAGGTCCACATCTATATGATTGAGGACGAGAAACATGAAGAAGAACCAACAGAATTAGGAGAGCAACAGGAAAATTCGCGGAATGTCGGAAGATGGGAACGCGACAAGAAAGAAATTAATGTAAGTAAAAAGTAAACATTCGATACTAATAAAACAAAAGTATTAATGATATTCCCGCCCAAGGAAAATCCGCCATGGATGATAGAGCAAAGAGTTTGGCAAAGAGTTGTTGACACGCAAGGACGATGAATATTAGCCTAACTACGGGTGTTGCGTTCGTGAACTATACTATTTCTTCTAAATCAGGGGTGGAATTTTAATAGTTCTGTCTTAACAAACACGGCTACTTCATAAATGTATATGCAAGGGAGAGGGAGAAGATTTAATTCTCTAAATAAAGGTTTACATGAATTTCGATGGTGAGATTTACATATAATCCGAATGATTCTTATTTGAATTCTAAAAGCTTGAATGTTCTGAGTGGATTGACCCCAGAAGATAATGCCTTACCGTAAATGAGAATATACATTTGCAAAATACACGCAGCGAGAAATGTGTTGACTAACAATGTTAGATAAAATTCGGAATGCATAGCATACTTTGCTTAGTTTGGAATTCAAATTATCCATTCCATTTGAGGATTTCCTGGATATGAAGTCCTAAAATTTTTATCTTGACTGATTTTATTTGGGTTTAGTTTACCAAAAGAGATGTAGGAGGAAGAGATTTCGTTACACTATTGCGAAATGACATGGATACTATTTCATCAGTATTAACGATGTTTCACGTCATTAGCTTTGTTCTGTGTGCATAACACTTCTGGAAAAAACGAAATGAAAACGAAGTGGAATAACGTATGGTTACTGCGTTTAGTTTCGTAACCTATCAGCTCTTGCAACAGTGTAATCAATGTTCCACTGTAATGTGTGTAGTGAGCAACACTTCTTTTCTCTGGAAATTACCATGCCATTACGAACACGTTATCTTAATCTTGTAGAAGCGTTTAATGCTTCTTGCATCTTCCTTTTTCTTCCGCGCTTACAAGTCTTCAGCGATGAATCTTGTTGATGCGTTCATTGTGTCGTAATCTACGAAGCTCAGCTGCCGAGTTGCCTCTACCTTGTTTGTCCGCTTATGGGAGTAATTTATCCATAATTTGCGATTTACCAGTATCCGTTATGGAAAATATCCAAAGAACAAATTCTAATCCAATTTTTAAATTTCACATTGCATCGTATTACAAACCTTATCGATCTGGTTGTTGCAGTTTTCCTGATTTTTAATCTTAGATTATAAATAAAAATCTACGATGTTGCCTCATTGGTTCAGTGACTGTATTCAATAAATTATTCTCACTGTGCAGTAGGAGCATGTTAAAATAAAAGTGCACGAACTAAATATTAAATACAGAAAAATGTACTGGCTCCTCGGAAAAAAACTCGGAGCTGTCATTGCATAATAAAATATTGTTATACCAGCAAGTTTTAAAACCCATCTGGACATACGGTTTACAACTTTGGGGTTGTACCAAGTAGACAAATATAAATTACATCCAGCGCTTCCGAAACAAAGTTTTGCGAAGTATTGTTAGTGCGCCATGGTACATTAGAAATAACATCCACCGGGACCTCCACGTAGAGACAGTTGTCAACGAGATACGAAAATCTGCCCAGAAGCATCAGCAGCGCCTGGAGCAACACGTTAACAGTGAAGTCACCAAACGTCTTGATCATACTGAAGAACATCGCCGACTCAAGAGGAAGAAACAATTTGATCTTATGGAATAAAGAACTATAATATTATAATAAAGTGTATAAGCGAATTCTGTTAATGAATGGACATTCGTGTAATGATTTTATATGTCTGTAAACAAGTTACTAGATAATCTGTAAAGATTAGTTGTAGCAATTTTATAATAAAATAACTGTGCAGTAAAATTACGTGGAGATACAGTACAACTTTAATTTTACTTCTTTTTGCAACAATCTTCAAATTTTGCAATTCCAAAACGGAAATCGAAGTCTATTACCACTGCCACTGTTTACAGTAATATATTATTTTTCGCTTTTCAAACACGTGCCATGTCATGATAGTATCTACTGCTCGCTAATAAGCGTCTCTCTCTAGACCAAAGCAGTGCGGAAGCAACGCTTCCACGCGCTCCCATTCCACTACACTCAATGTTTCTTTTTCCCCTCAAAATGATGAAACCTATCTAACTTAAGAGTTCATATAGGACCCGTCCCACAAGTCAGTCCCTGAGCTGACCTCCGGTAATGGCGGTTCCATAGGTGTTACGCGCTAAACCCAAAACATTATTCTCATAACATAAAGGATTGTGTTGCAAAGATGTCTGTCTGCGGTATTTCCGCTGGGCACTCATCTATAGACCATACCTTTCGACTGGTCTGTAGAATATTTTACGCTGAAGCAATGCACAACACACTCAGCCGATGACTATTTAAACTTACTTTTCTGACGGGAATTGGGACAGCTGATGGAAAATGAGAACAAGTTAAGAGTCAGCAGAGGACAATGTTTGCTAGTTAAAAATATGCGAACGTCACATGCACAATTCTTTTCAAGGCAGGAAATGGAAAGGGACTTTCTCGTGGATGCTACTGGTACAACCGTTTGCATATAGCATTACAGAAATCTTTCGGACCCCCACTTCTGTCAAAAAAAGAAGACTATTCCATGGCAAAAATCATCGTCGGAGACTAATAAATGTGAGTTAATAACATGTATTCTGTTTACAAACACGTATCTCACCTTTACGCGTCGCATCTGGTTGTCTCCGCGCCTTGGCCCCGTGCGCCACGCCGGCCGTAGTGGGGGCGTTCACTTTCATGTTGCCGCGTCCGGGTTGAGTGCGTGACATTCCGGGGATTCGACTGGTGCGTAGAGTGGTGACGGCGGAGGACGGGTGAGGTCGGACCTGTCCCCGGGTCGTGCCTGTCACCAGCCGTCCCCACGTCGCTGACGGACGCGCCCACTCTGTCACTGTTCTCGCCGATGCGACACCCAGTCTTCCCGTCGGAGGAGGTACACGTGCAATGGAGCCTTTCACACCTGCTGAGAACGATACTGGAGATACAGTACAATTAAAACTAGATAGCATATACGGGGCAGTCTCTCCTTTCACCCAATCAGAAGCTGGCGGTGTTGATATATTTCTATATCTCAACGTGTATTTTGAAACCGTTCTAACTTTGCACTTGGGGTTTTAACGATCTTACAATCCGGCACTGTCCTTGTCTCCCTTCGCTCGTCCTTCTCAGGGCAATATTTCTGTTAACATCAAATAAAGCAGTTTCCGGAGTTGGGGGAGGAGGTCAGTGACATCTTTCAACAATTTTCAAAGTCATGGGTGGGCGGCAGCCATTAATTTCGAAGCGCTCGGCCGGTGTTTCAACTCACGTTCGAAAAAGCCGCCAAATCCACGTTCGAAAATCTCAATGTTTAGAACTGTGAATCGACCCATGGGGTCATACAATATTCGGGAGGAGATCAGCATTTTCCATACTTCCGAACGGTGCACAATGAACGAAACAGTCACTGAAGTATAAATAAAAAGAGCTGATAATTTAAAATCATAATAATAGTCGTAAGTGTGTACATGTTATTTACTACATTTATTATAACAGAAATCAATCCATATTCATAAATTATTTGCGTGAAGAAACATGGAAAGTTGTTTACAATTGCCAAAACACCAACGACAAATTCAATGTATTTATCTCAATATTCCTAAAACATTACAACTCTAGCTTTCCCATGAAACGCAAGTTATTTAACACAAAGAAATACAATAGATGGATCACCCAAGGGACAAGAATTTCTTCAAAAAACAAACGCCGTTTATATTATCTTTCAAACTCTATAACCAACCCTCAAGCATGCTCGGACTGGCCCGCCGGCCCGCGGACCGATACGCCTTTCTGGAAAGAGGATAAATGCGCCCTCAAGAGTGTGAGACGAGCGCCTTCTCTTAAAAATTAACAATTTAAAATAATAAAAAATTACAATTAAAAATTTGAAGTATAGAAACGTTAAAGAATATAGTCGCACGACGAAGGCGCTGATAAGAAAGAAAGACTGTGAGCATGAAGGCGTCATGAGCTGCGCCTCGAAGCACAGCTACAACGTCGCATACACGCTTTGTGTACAGTCCAAAGTATTGGAAGGTGCCTGGCTACCAACCTCTCTCTGTCATCACATCCTCGTTCCAGACGTCTTGACCCAGAGATGCTCCCTGACACATCACCTTCCACTCAACTCTAACATTCTTATCCTTGGCGTCCGGAATGATTCACCTACTGGATAATTCTTATGGCAAATTATTTTTTTACCATGCAAGTAAAAGACAAAAATTTAGTTTAATTTTAGATTCTACACAGAATATTAAGGAAACTGATACCAAACAACCATTTTCAAGCAATCGCGGTCCTTTTATTTTGTAAGATGATGATTATGCTGCCGTTGGTAGCATCAATATATAATGCTTGAAAATGGTTATTGTTTGGTGTTCTTTTTCTTAAAATTTGGTGCAGAATCCGAAATTATACTAATTTCTTGGCTTGTACATACACGGTAAAAAAATACATGAATATATGAAAATTTACAAATATATAAATTTCTGTAAAAAAATTCATTTAGCAACCATGAATCTGAATCTGTGATTGTAATTTGATGCTGAATAATTTTTAGAATATTCTTTCGAGTTTTATTCTCTTCAAAATTTCGATAGTACATACTTTTTATTAGACAAACATTGAATATTAAGTTTAAGTTTAATATGAGTCGGAATATAAATTTCACAATGTTTTCTAATATGCTTTTCTTAAAAAATGTTAATAATAATAATAAATTTATTGTCAAAAAACAGTACAAACTGCGTATGACCACGTGGAGGACAATAAACTAATTTACTCTACGGAAGCAAGCAAGGGACCATCCCATTAATTCCGATCAAGGGCCCTAAGGCAGAGGCGGAT
>NNCF01125986.1:317868-335186 GCA_002313205.1 Laupala kohalensis | reverse complement strand
ATATATAATACAAGTATCTAAAATTTATTATTACTTTCAACTGTATTCTAAGCGTTACGTAACACAAACGTAGTATTATAGTAAAGAAATTAGTTTGTGTTGCAAATTTCTAAAATTCTTCGTGTTTATGCTAGAATGAATAAGCGAAGTTGCACTCTTCAAGAAAGCGAAATGCAAATCTACTGTTTTAACTTGATCAGGCCAATGTTTTAATCAATGCTTGATGCTTCGGTTTATTTTCCCCTTTTGTAAAATTGAAGTACGTCTTTAAAAAAATTAAAATAAAAGAATTTTTTGGAAAATTCTGATACTTATTGACGGCAGATATATTAAATTAGAATTAAAACTATCACTAAACTCAGAAAGAGATAAGGGCTTCTGGACGAAGAAGGGAAGACTCGGGAATGTCAGGAGACAATATAACTTTGTGCTGATTGTCCGGGGATTCTTAAAAAAGTTGAGGAAAGCAAATAAGTTGCGTTGATGGAGAAATGACGACGTCGCTGTCTTCGCAACAACGCGAATTTCATTGGCCCAAGCGTCGAGTCGAGCCTTCTTGGACTTCTGCCACCATCGCCAAAATAACATTTTCATTGGAATCCAAATGTAATGAACAGTGGCGTCCTTTGAGGAGGAGGGGAAGTTACCTTTCCTACATTTTTTGGGAACTGGAAAAATTAAATGCCTGTGCCTACTAAACGGATTATTCAATAGATTGACTGTGAGTTACTCCGCTGTCTTGTCCTAGATGTAAACTCCTAAAATTTCATCCAAACAGCACTAGATATTTCTTCAACAAACAAAACTTTTTGTGGCATGGAAGAAACATAAGAAAAAATTATGTAATCATACAATTTGATCTCACAGTTTTCTTTATATTTAATCCAGAAATTCAGTTTGTAATGAGAGTGAAATATCGTCTGTATCTGTTACGAGGACGGATGGAAGTACAGCTACGTCGCAGCGTGTGTTATTCCAGAAACTTAATTATAAGACTATTATATTGTTATATTGCAAGTTGAAACAATATGTTAATTAAGAAGGTGTGCACTAATTATAATATGTCTGATATCAAAGAATCACATTAGAAAACCCTTGATTGTGCTTTCTACTGGCCACCCTCGAGAAGAAAAAAAGAATTTGAAATGAGATTTTGGCAGTGGTGTGCCTGCCTTTTATCAATCTAGTATTGAAGATTAGGCCTAGTGAATACGAATTGTCGTCAAAGAATACTCGGTTGCATCTATTACCGGTGTTTTGGCTGCAGAACCTGCGTTGTTGGCGGGCTGCGTCGTCCCTGCGCCCACAGTCGCATAATATTCATCCTTGGCGGTGCGCGCTGGCGACGCCCCTGCAGCCCCTGGATTTTGGTTGAGCTGATGCTGGACGTGTCGGGCGGTGGCGGCGGGACGCGGCCGAGCAGACGCAGCCCGACCGCGTCCGGTCGCCGTCCTCGCGGGCCCCGCGCCTCCCACTCGCGGAAAGCGACCGTCGAAGATGGCCTGTAGCAGCAATCATCATCAGGCATATACTACATCGGATGCGTACACTGTACTTCTTCTTTCGGGACAAATTAGCAACCTTTCACCAGATCATCCAACCGTTCAAACACAGTTCTGTCGGTGTCTTGACCATCGCAATGCGACCTTGTTTAGGGAGATATCACACTCAGGTATTGCCCTCAAAGGCAAGTGAAAAATGGATGCTCCAACGACTTTTTTTTCATTTGCTTACCGTTGGCGACAATAGTGACACCACTATAGAAATTTGTTTTCGTTCCACTAAAAATCAAAGACAACAACAAAAACATGATATAACTAATGCTTATATTTCATCTGTGTACCTACATCTTTTGAAGGTAGGTGATAAAATCCGGTCAGATGAAAATGCCTCGAACCCGGAATCGAACCCGCTCTCCTGCTTTGATCGCAGGAGTATTAACCACTACACATAATTTCACATCCTTCCACAACGTCACACACATTTCACACCACAACTGTAGTGGTTAACAACCCTTCAATCGAAGCAGGAGTGCCTGGTTAGATTTCCGGGTCTCAGCCATTTTCTCCTGACCTAACGTAATTATATAATATGAATTAGTTTGCGCCTATTAATGTTTATTTATGAGTAAAATTCTATTTTTAAGAATTGTTTATCTAGAAATGCTGTTTCTTATTCTGGGGAATATTTGAAGACTGGAAACTAGGGAGCTCCGTATATTGGTGAATATCCGAACCGAGTATTCCGGAGAGGGTAATATCTCCTCAGAATTCCTTCATTTGTGCTTTCAATCACAGACTTACATATGATATGGACCCAGCGTCTCTGCTGTGAATCGTCCGTTATAAAATGAGACAGAAGATATTGCGTGGTTTCGCCCTCTCTCTGACACACCCGCTCGGAGGAGGGGAAGTGCGCATTGGCTTGTGCGCAGCGCAGCGGTCAGCTGTCAGAGCCGAGAATCGACTTCCCCCTCTCCACTCCGTTTTCTCCTTCGGACAACCGGTACATAAGACCGCTGAGTCTGTATCATATTTAAGTAGCATGTTTCCAATAACGTCTACCTCAAACATCACACTCGGTTAAAAGATTTGCTAGTGCCCACACTGCTAGCCGTTTTTTGCGTTCTACGAAATGCTTCGAAATGCAGTAATTTTCTGTAGTAATTTATTAACTTCGTCTGCACGAAATAGAGATCGCTATGGAATTTGCGGTGATCAGATGAATACGTGAAAAGATATTAGCCAAAAATAAATACCCTTTCATTTGTCCGCCAACCTTCACTCTCCATATCTTAAAAGAATCGGGAGGGGGTAGAGAAGTCTACGTTGCTGGTGACGAATTGCACCACACATTTCTCTGACATGCGAAGAAATGGTTCGGCTACAAGTTAAGGTTTGGTTCAGTCATTACGTTTAAGTTGAAAAGTAATGTCTAATTTACATTTTGGTTATCGGGGAGCCTAATAGCGTTGGAATGGAAAACTGATTAAAAAACATTATTTCTTTGTCTTGAACGCCTCTAACGGAGTGCCTTCCGGAGGAAACATGACTATCTTGGTCCTAGAGTACATGAAATGGTTTTGATTTTTTTACGTCTTCTACGTGTGGAATTGGTTACCATGTATAGATTTCTGAGAAATGGATAGTGTCCTGTTAATAGTCCACTTGTTCAATTAAGTAAACTTCCATTCATGTTTATTAGTCTTTGGATTTATTTGCTCATAGCTAACTAAAGTGAATAAATCTTTTCTCTTTCTGGTTTTGCAACGTGAGCTTTCAACTTGCTTACATGTAAATAGCTTACCCAAAGTAGAATTAACTGAAGAATGTAGCTACAAAATGGCAAACCAATATCTGTTGAGAAAATTATTTCTATCTTTTGGCTTGAATCCTCCAACATTTCCCTATTTTTGTAGTATATTATGTACATACGATACCAATACTTTCCCGATCTGAACATATATTCCGTTGAAGAAAATTATTTTTTGTCATTTCCCAATAGGTTTCTATCCCTATTTCCGTTGTTTTAACTTCCCTTCTAGAAAGCGTGATGGTTAAACGAATAGCTTACATTCTTCCCTCCACTCTATCTCTCGTGTTTCAAAACATTAGCTGCATGTTTGGTGTCGAGTTCGGCTCACGACGCGAGGAATTTCTCGGAGCTGAAATTAACAGAACGAGCAGTGGAAAAACACGACAACTTGTCTCTGATATCTGACCGTGTCTCGCATCGGGCATTGACATAAATTTGTTGTGGTAGGTGCACAAAAGATGACACGTCAACCCTATTCCTTCGAGCAGAGACTCCAACGATTGGTCAGCGTTTCAGTGACACCAAAAATACCTGCTTCACGCAGATGTGTACTGGTAAGATGGGAAAACTTATTGGTTCGATCTAATGCATTTTTATTTTTCGTTACAGTAGGACACCTCTTAACCGGTCTGGTAGGGGCGCGACCTTCACCCGTTTCACCGGTTAATCCGAGATTCCCGTGTAAAATCGATTCTCGTTCGAAAAGAACCTACAATTTCGTCGGGTTTTCTCGAAAAAACAAGTAAATGAGATTGCAACTTATTTTATTGTACTGTATCTAAATTTACATAAAAAATTGATTCATAGAAAAATAGACATATGTACATATTGATTCATAGACAAATACTCGGAAGCAATTGAGGAAAAAATTGGCGAACTCCCTCCCCCTCCGCCGTTATGACGTCACACCTGAAGGGGCGCGTACACGCGGCTAATGAATGGCGCTTTTCAACCACGTCGTGTCCCTGCTCAGTGGATTATATCGAGGCGAAACCTGGACAAAATTATTTTATCCAGTAAATTTGGTGAATCATGGCAAAAAATCATTTGTAAGAATATATACAAATGTAATGTCCATTATTCATGTTAAGACAATTTATATAGATATTTTTTAATTGTTTATATAAATTTGATACATAACCTCTCGAATCAAGAATACATTTAACTTAACATGATATTTGCTTATATACATATAAACGATAATCCCCCATAATCCATCAACTTCACGAGATAAAATTCCTTTTGGCAATTTTTCGTCTCAATGTACTCCACTGTGAGGCGTCACGAAGCTATGTTGAAAAGACGTGTTCACTTGCCCCTTAACGTCACGTCACCTCTTTTCAATTTCGAGGAACTTTCCAAAAAAGGCTCATCAATGTTCAAGTAACCTACCAGCTAATATAAGAAAGAGAAAAAATATATTCCACGGGAAAGACTGGTTAATCTGAGGCCGGTTAAGAAGGGTTCTACGGTAATAGTTTATCGTCCGNATCTACTGGAACGCTGAGTAATGCGGGAATCAGCGGGCGAACTCGAACCGGCTACCAAGTCACCCCCCCCACTCTAGTCGGGGATATTACACAAGGTTACCAACACATTGCGTCGCTCGCCGCACCAACAGACACGTGTGTCATTCACGGAAATTAATATTGTGCACAGTGATGAAATACTAATCTTAGAAATTACTGATCACAATTATCAGTAGTAGTGGTCAGTGAAAAATTTATGTCAACATATACGAAAAAGAAAGTAATCTTGTCCAGTCATTACTATTAAATTGCTCTCTGTGGCGTTTGACATTACAATTTGAAGACTAAAAACCAAACAAAATCAAAACAAAAATATAAAAAAATGGAATATTTTTATTTTTAACTGTATAAAATAACTTAAATATATCAAATAAAATATTATTATAATATTAAATAAAATATTAAATAAATAATATATTAAATGAAAAATATAATAAGACCAATATAATCCTTCATTTTATGTAGTACTCACATTTAAAAAATTATTTTTCCCTTAGAAATTATCAATAAAATATATCATACGACTTTCTTTGCACGATATACAATATTTATAATGGACGTACATAGAAAATATCATTAAATTCATCTATTTTGGGAATATTTATGGTTGATTTTGTTATCTATACTAAGAAATATGTGTTGTGAAGTTTGCTGTTTTAAAATTGTCCCTGACAGATTACTTGGCGAACGGATATTTGATGTTAAAAGTATGGATTTAAAGTTTATACCGTATCTAACCTTGGATTTAAAATTTATCTTCTTGAACCCTTTTAAATATTCATAATTATTTATTCACATTATATGAAGTTATCAAAAATTTCCTTATCACTTTACTATAATGGCACTAAATGAACCTCTTACATCGGCCACACTCGGGTTTCCCATGCCTGACGTCACTGGTGGTAGTTCTGCCACGTAACGTTAGTTCAATCTTACGAGAGGCTAATTATCTTTTACTTTCTCATATACGTAGTATATAGAAAGTTTTTTTAATCGTGAAAAAATTCGAAAGGGAGATTTCTACGGAAATATCTGTTTTGGTTATTCCTGATTCAAAAAAAGTGGTTTTTGGCATAACGTCCGTCCTTCTCTCTCTCTGCCTGTCCGCCTGAACGCAGTGCTTCTGAGTAAAGGGATGAATCAATTTAATTCGCATTTCGTATTTACAGTAGAATTTACTTGTTGTCCATGCACGTGCTCTATTTTTCTTTACTTCAAAATAAAAATACATGAAGGTTAAAGTACTCTTTTGAATGTTTCTCAAAAACGGGTCCAACAAACTAACAACGGGATTTCGCTTAAATTTTCTGTACGTAAAGTACAATTAGTATGCATTACATCCGCATTAGCGGTATTTCGCTTGAAAGTTTGGTATAGACGCAGTAAAATAATTTCTGTCTGCTACACTTACACATTAGTTTACGACTTCAAGAAGCTTGAATAATATTTAGCAGTGTAAATGGACCAAGCAGACGTAGAATACAATTTTCGTAAACTTAAATGAAATACATGATAATGATAAAATACATAGGAGGACAGCAAACGCACTGCAGATACGCAAATACATCAATTTTTGTCTACAACGAAATAACACTTTTACGATATTGTTGTCACTCAATACTTCAGGTGGAGATATGTATATGAGAAAGTACGTGCAATGGTTTTGCACCACTAGTTTTGTGTGTATTTACATTACTTTAAATTTAACTAGAAACGACAATCTAATTTGTAACTAATTTTCAGTGAGGAAAGTAATATGAGCAGTTCACTCGCTTGTGTCCGAGCATGGCCTGCCGCTGGCGTTAACTACATGGAAACGGCAGACAGCTCTCCGAAACTGCAGCCGCAAACAAGAAAATGCAATACGTTAATTACCTCTTCAGAATGCCAAGCGACCTTTTCATCTGTTTAAAATATTCTGGAAGTACTTTAAATAATATATTTGATTCCAATATTAAATAGTTTTATGTAATGCTTAAATGGCAGGTAATGTGCGTTTTAAAAGCTAAAACGGATATAACCAGATCCATTTACAAAAATTTTAGATTTTTGAAAGATTTAATTAACTTCCTTAATATACACACCTACACTATTTATCTAGAGAAAAATGCTTTCCAAACCCCATTCACTCATAATGATGTCATTTACACGTTCAAGCGGTGCAATTCACGTCAATGTTTTAAGTGCTTTGATCACGTCACTTTCGGGTTCTACTAGTCCAGTTTTAAAGAGAATTTGTTAGTATATATTTCCGCATAAATGAACTCATTCGAATGAAACTTGATGCATTCGAATTCTATAAAACGAATCATTATTACATCCGGCATAACACACTCATCCGTGCGTTTTTTTTAGTTCATTTTACTCCTAGAAATATGTATGTTTCTTTGAAGACTTTTTAAATACATCGAATTGATTTGTAAATTTCGATGTCAACTTGTTTATTTCTTCTATATAATTGGAAATATTTAAATAAGGTGAAATACAAATAGTTCCAGGAATATTGCGGAGTAACCAATCGTCGATCTGTACGTTCAACGAAAATGAAGAAATCTACCTACTTTTACTCTCTCTAACTCAGTTGTTTCACTAAAACTACTCAAGTATAACAAAGCACGATGAATTGTTTATCGGGAAAGAAAACTGGAAAAATTCTGAAGAAATAATTAACAAGAACGGCTTTATTTTGTTTGGAACCATTGAATTTCCAGTATAAGGTTTTCATTTACAGCACAATTTTGATACAATTATTAGTTTCTAATTCTTCTTTTATTATTATTCCTCATATATTTTGATCATAAAAATATTAAATGCATATGTAAATTTTATTTCTTTTCTTCAATATTAAGTATTGGTCACATCTTTATTATGTTCCCATTTGATAATCTTGAATTCCACTGATTGGTAAATCAACACAAGATTATACCTATTAAGATTCCAAATCATATAACAAATTAAAAATTTCTTGGCCTACAATTTATTTCAAATTATTAGAGTATTAGGTGATTCATTCCATGTATTACTCTACTTTTCTAAAATATTAAATTATTCTATAAATTTATATGCTTCGCGATCAATACTAAATGTATAGAAGTTGGATAGTTTGCCAGTGAAGCTAATGAAAATGAATCAATATGAACCTTAATAGCAGACACAATGATACAAATACAATAGTACAAATAATGTAACATATATTTTTAAAATTTATTAGTTAATTGACTTGCTAACTTCACAAAAAAACCTTCCGATTCGTTCATGTGACAGAAACGTATGCAATAATATATACCCATACATTACCGATTATTTAAGCAATATGTAGACCATTTTACATTTGTTTGTCTCTCATGCGAAAAGAATTTACTTCAGGAAATATTAGAAATAATACTCTCCAAATTTTTTAAACTTATGAAATTAAAAAAAAACTGTAGTTAAAGATCAAGAGGCATTTTGAAGACGTATTTAGATTTCTGTGCGCGGTTCTCGTCGTCAAACTTTGTTAATATATAACTACGTTTTGGACGCGAGGGTTAATTGCAGGCTATGTTGCTTTACACAGACGGATTCAAGCAAGTCCTCAGTTTATATCTCTTCCTTTATAAATCACGTTTTTGTTACCAAGTAGATATTAGTTACTAATTCCCATTATTAATAAAACTAAAGTACAATGTAAGTACAGTAGGTAATTAGCCTTTTGTTTGATTTGATTATCTTTACCCGGTAGAACAACCTTGCAAAAAGAGAAGAAAATGTTGTAGAAAAAGCTTCGTGAGAGCTGATGAGTAGTTCGTTTCAGCAAGTAGAATTCTTGGACGCAGAAGGAGAATGTTCCAAACACTTTATAGGATGGAGAGCGAAGGAAGCTTTAGGCTTCCTCACGCGAGGGAAGAGGTCGTGAGATAAGACACCTTCCGCGTCCAGACGATTCGTCGATAGAGGAAAGGTCGCTGTGGAGCTCCTTTGTTAAGACTCTGTTTCTAAGCAGCTATTCAGCGAAAGGATTTGGAAACGAAGAAGGAAATAGAAAACGAAAGAAAGAAGGAAAGATGAAATGGAAGAAAGAAGTGAAGACAAACCGAAAGAAAGATAGAAAAAAGAAAGAAGGAAAGATGAAATGAAAGAAAGAAGTGAAGACAAACCGAAAGAAAGATAGAAAGAAGAAAGAAGGAAAAAAGAAAAGAAGAAAAAAATGAAAGAAAGACGGAAAGGGAGAAAGAAGGAAATAAAGAAAGGAAGAAGAAAAGAAAAAGAAGGAAATAAAGAAGGAAACAAAAAAGAAGGGGGGAAAGAAGGGAGAACAGAAGGCAAGAAAGAAGGAAATATATAAATAAATTTTATGTTTCTTCATACAATAATTTTGAAAATCAGTTAGCGAAGGTTAGAGTCCTGCTAAGAACACAAATACGATTACACTTCTCGGTTTTTCTATGTGAAGAAAGTCGGATTAAAAGCTCATAGAAGTATTAAATAATGAGATGGTACTTTAAAAGATGAGAAAAGGAACAAATATCGCAACACATATAGCAGGTGGTGAATCATACAACTTGCATGACCATTTTGCAGTATGATCATCGAATACTGAATGAAAATAATCTTAGAATGTCGCAGGAAACAAGATTTACGTTCACATAAAGGGTAGAAGTGAATATAAGAAATACAAATATGGAGGTGAATATTTATCTAACATTATTCATCTAATTCTGTAGTACACCTTCCATTTCAGATAACGAGTTCTCAACCATTCCGGTAAGATAATTTATGTCCATTTTACTGCGCAGGCAATTCCTTTGCAATAAAACATCAGGATTCACGTTGTTACTCGCGAAAGGCTTCGATTTATTTCATTTAGGATTCATGGCTTCTTTCATAATCTTTTCGTCAGCAAATTTGAAATTACGAAATGTTTCAGTATAAAATTGCATTTATGATATTCAATGGGCAGTTTAAGTTCATTTCTTTGCTGAAGAAAATTTTAAGACACTGCGTTTCATCCTAGCATAAATATCGTTGAAAATAAAGAAAATTATTTCAATTTAAACGGTATGAATTAGACAATTAAAATTATTAAATGTAAATACGGACTAATATGTTATATAAATATGTTAATAGTAATTTAAATTTACTTCAAACTGGGTGGATATATAAGACCAACCTTGAGTACGTTTTGGGGATTGTCTTAAATCTATTATAAATTAAAAGCGCACACTACAACGCCTGAAATAAAACCAAAGGGGTCCTATCAGGTATAACAAATAATAATTTTTACTCACTCTTTTATGATAATCTTATGATACCGTGATAGGTGGATATAATACGACGGTTAGGCGGAAGAGCGAGACAAATGGCCCGAATCTCGCCATAATAAATGAATAAATAATTAAATAAATGAACAAATAAATAAATAAAACAGGTAAATAAAGAAATAAAGCTCGCTACTCTCACGTTTTTTATTTAACCTGCTCGCAGTATAAGAAATTCACACATGAGGATGAACTGCATATTCTCGATATCTTAAATGAGCAATGCGACCTCTCATGCTTCCTCGTTGTCCCAATAACGATCCTACCATCCATTTCAGTTGTTCGAGGAACATCATCTTGATTATGTAGAACTATTCGCCTGGATCCAGCATCTTCAAAGAATTTCTTTCATCCACTTTTCCTATTCCTCTTACGTCCCACAAAAGCAGATAAGATGCCTAGGCGTGATAATGACCCATGTACGAACTACTTATATGCAAAATTGGGTTATGAATAGCAATGAATCGTAACGGCTGAACCATAATATTAACGACTGATTTTAAATAATCTCATTAGCATGTCCAGTGTAGCTACTGCGTTGCTAAGCTATTACTGCGCCCACACAAAACCCGGGAGCGTGGGATATTATGACGTACAAGATAAGGAAAGAAACTTAGTAATCTATTTTCATCTGCCGGAACAGTTTGTCAGGCACAGCCGGTATTTGCGATTCGCATGGAGGGAACAGTATACAGTTATTTGTGTTGAAAAAATAAATACCAAGCTAAGAATGTATACAGTACAACCCCTCTTAACCGGTCTTGTCGGGATCGAGTCCCTGGACGGTTACTCGTTTGACCGGTTAACCCGAGGTTCCCGTGAAAAATATATTTGCGTACCAAAAGTGCCTACAATTTCATCCGGTTATCATGAATAAACAAGCAAATGAGGTGCCATTACAACTCATTTTGTTGTACTGTATGCACATACATAAATAAACGAACACGGAAAACTTTATTCGTAGAAAAATAGACGTATGTACATATTGATAGATTGAAAAATAGACTCGGAAGCAAGAGGGGAATCAAATTGGCGAATTCCCTCCTCGAATATCTCAACACTAACACATGGCACACTTAACATCGAGTCACTCCGTTTTACTTTCCAGGAACTTTCCAGCAAAGACCTGTCAAATAATTAATGTTTGAAGCCCGCCAGCTATTATATCCGAAAGACGGACAAATAACTGTTCCACGGGATAGGAAGATCAGACCGGTTGATCCGAGGTCGGTTAAGAGAGGTTCCACTTTATTCGGAACAACGTCTCTGAGTGTGAAGTGTACACGGAATGAAGAAGTTTGTTATCGGCACATTCCGCCACATCAGACTGTAATGGTGAACTGCATCTGTCCTTTTGATTCTCACCGCGTTGATACCACTTTATTGAAAAAACCCAATCATATGTTTCGGAAAACTATCTTAACTATTTTGCAACCTAACTATTAAATCAAGAATTCTTGATTAGGTTACAAATACTAACTTTGATCTTCATAATCTAAAAGGAAAAATAAATAATATTTCGATTAATCACAATATTCTCTTATACATTCCTACTTATAACATTGTTCCACTATACATGAAACTAGGAGATATTATTTAATTTATCATTCAATTTATGCAGCAATATTGTATCAAAATATAATAATAAACATTTAATCATGTTACGTCGAATGAAAATGGGAGACGGGACCGGGAATATTAAATAAACATTTAATATTAGGCTCTCAAATTCGGTTACTAAATTATTTCTTTGTTAACTACAGTTACGTTTTAACAATTAACTCCGGAAACGGTTATCACCCTTCACTTAGTTTTGGTTGCAGCCAGGTTACGTAAAGTTTCAAAGTAGATTCACTTCTTTTGAAGTCCCAAGTTACTTAACATTAAGTTACTTTTACAGCTTAAACCGGAGTATCATGCTAGTATTATCGAAAAATTCATGCTACTATTATAAAAAACGAAAAAGCAACCTAAATACATATAATTAACAATGAATAATTATGAATGAAAATCATTAATGAAAGCAGTAATATTGATGTTTCTGACTTACACGTTGAGATCATAATAGTTTACACTTCATTATAAAGGTTTCTAAATTAATATAATCATCAGGGTTTGTAAATGAGTCAATTAATGAACACTTCCAAAACAAAAATTATTTTACGAGCGTAATATTCAGTTTTAATTGTAAGTTGAATTGATAATATTTATTTCTAGAAATTTTAAATTAATTAAAAAATTTCATTCATTGACATGTGTTTACATTTGATCGTCGTCACAAATTACATTCAAATTTATTAATTATACCAAAAACCTTTTTGGAACCCGTATTGTACTTTCAATAGACTGGTTTATTTCTATTAATAAAAAATAAAAAAAGAAGTTTCCACCGACGGAAAATCAGAGAACTTTAGAAAGAATGGACTACTAGTTATAATTTAAATAAATTGTCAGAAAACAATTATAAACTGTGTATGACCACGTGGAGAACAATAAACTAATTCAGTCTCCTGAATTAAGCATCGCATCAAAGGTCCAAAAGTCTGGCGGATTTAACATGTCTGCTGTGCGAGACAAAAAGATGACACGCGCCACCCTCAATAACATGAACAGTAGTTTGCCTCTTGTTATAATATGTATACGCTGGAAACAACGAGTAAATGCATGGTACAAGCAAAAAATAAACCCACGTATTGACTTATGTTAGAAGTACGGGTTATACGATACTTAACATTGACTGATCATGTTTATTTTGCTTTACATTATGTATGTGTTTCCAAGTCGAAAAAGCATGAAACATATACAATGTTCATAAAAGATGTATAGAATATTAACTAATTTTATTTTCAATGTATTAAGTAGTTTTGTAAGAAAAGTAATGTAAACAATTCTTTAAACTATTCGGAAATTTTACTTGTTAATCGTACGTACTTGAAATACAAGAAATCAAAATTCGAGATGAACAATAACAATGGTATTCATGACCCAGTCGCCTGCAAATGCTGCCACCCATAGACCCGAACCTAGTGAACCTATCAAAACTCAATTAAATAAGGAAATGAGTAAGTGAGGAATCAGCGAATCCCTTGTAGGAGAACGAGGTCATTAAGGAAACGAGAGACAAAGATGAGGAGGCGACTTTCGCAAGTGCATTACGCGTGTGGTAATCACGAGTAGAGATGCCGCCTTGTTTGTTGTGCCGCGCGTGTAGTTGACAGCTATTTTTCGCTCGCCGTTCGTTCTCTTCATTGAGTTGGCAAACATCGTCATGAATGGTCGGAAACGCTGACCTTTCATCTCTCTCTGTACTCGGTGCGTTTTGTAATTCCGTTTGGAAATATCGCACGCTCAAAGGAACACGCGCGTTTTGAGCGCCTCTTTTGCATCCGTCGACAAACAACTCATTCTCCCGAGTCGACCGCGAAGTATTGTCAAACATAAAGAGAACTACTTCTTGTCTCCTTCCAGTCTGCTTTACTCCTTTTGTTCGTCGACACGTCTTATCGGTCGAGTTTCTCCAAACACAGATCAAAGTTCTACCAACAAGCAAGATTTTTATGAACCTACCACGAGACCTGCTGATATCTTTGGAGAAGAGAAGAATTACGAAGCATCAATAATATAAACATCGTATTTTTAACTATAGAATACAACTTAAGACAAAAGATTTTTTTAAAAATATATATCCTGCTACGAAAATAATAGCGTGTAATATAAAAATCGTGATTGAGTACATCGTAAGAGATTAACACATTTGTATTATATTATATTATGTTTTGTGGACAATTGATTTGAAAGCAATACGATCATGTGCTTTGCTACAATTGGGCTCCGTTTTTTGTTAAGATGGTTTTCGACGAGTGTAGAAATGCAACAATTGTTTTAATTACAAAAAGAGTAATGTACGAGTATCATAAATCCAGTTCTATAGAACTTAAATCAAATATAAATGTATTTTCTGCCTAATTGTATGTTAGAATTCGTAATACAAAATTCCTTTCAACATATTTCGTACCCTAGTACACAAGTGGCCAAGGCAGTTGGGATCAAAACCTGGCTAAGACAGTGCAAATGCATTGAAAAACTGACCAAAATTGTAAATAGTTGAAATAGATAACGAATGCGTCCATAAATGTGGGATAAAGCTAAAGTTTTTCGAAGCGTTTAAAGAATTTTAGGAGAGAAACATCTCTCCCACTGTATCGTATTTTTTATGACGAAAATATTTATCTTGTTACGAGACACAGAGAAATTATTCGAGCTGTTTGATTTTACAGATTGTTCATTTGCCGACGTGCTGATAAATTTCTAACAGTCATTGGGTTTGTCAATTCTACTACTCTGTAATCTATGTATCTCGTATTACAATGCCACATGTGAACACGTGTCCGGAGACAATGCGTAGCCTCGTGTCGCTGGTATCTCACCGGCGCTACAAAACGCATTCTGCAGAAGCAGGTGTCGTTCTTAAATGACAATAACTGGAGTACGATTCACATTCAGTTATATTCTCAATGACAAATTATTTTAGACAAATTCCGATAATAATTGAAAATATAACCGAAACGTCACAAAGTTCACGAATATTTTTTTCAAATTCTGAAAAATAAGCCAGTTCATTCAGTCAAAAGATCGAATTACATTCCTACTTTTTTCCAAACTAGGCTACGCACTACCGCATTTGGGGTTTAGGCACGTCCACGAACTTCGACAGCCCGTGACACTTCCCCTCCTCCGCCATATTCTACTCACGTCCTAGCACCCTTCCCCCGCCAAAAATATATATCTATAAATTTATTTTTATTAAATATATAACATGCGAACTCTGGATTATTCACTATATTTACTGTGATTTCTTTACTCAAAGTTTCGATTATAGATTGGGGCCGTCTTCTAGTGTCGAAATATTGAGTCAAAAAATTAACTACAAACATAAATTTATTAAATAAATAAAACAAAAAATTACCACATATAAGTTCGCGTGACATACTTAAACACTTTAGATTATGGAACGTTTTGATTTTCTTAGTTCTACGTAGTATTTTTATAAGATATTTTTAGACTACAATTCATTTTAGTGTAAGTCTTCTTATCTAATAAAATGAATGTGTATCATATGATGGATTTGCATACCGTTTACACATTGTAATCAAACTTAGTGAAATTTTTCTCGAAACAGTTTAGATGATATCACCGTTATATTTGATTGAATAAGAAGCAATTCTTAAAATCGCTAAACCTGAAGTTTAGTTGATCAATTTATACCTCCGAAATATTTAAAAATAGTTAATGACAAAAAACGACAGCATTTCTACCTCTCATATTTTCCTTACTACACTACTGAATAACACACAAATTTTGGAACGACAAAAAAATTAAAGGTTAGACATGAATATATGAGTAAAAATTCCACCAGTTGTCTCAATGCAGCTCTTGACAATGAACTGAAATATAAAGGATATGGGTGAGTGTCTAAAAGGAGAATGACGTAAGTTCGCGCTGGGCACTCTTTCATACGGTTTTCAAGTCGTTGGAGTACTTGTGAGATGGGATTCGAAGGCATCAGTGTCCATCAGTAGCCAGGATATTCATCTCGGGTGGGGGAAAGGTAGATTCACTCTGTCATATCTGCACTGTGTGTGCGGGAACGTGACTCAAACTCCTATCAAAGTTTCAAGAGCGGGTGAAGTTCGGCCTGTACTTTTCAGTCGGTGTAGATATAATAAGGAAATTGGACAACATACAGGAGGAGCGGAGATATCACCTCATACACTTTGTTTTCAATTACGTATAAAGAAAATGATTGTCAGTCTCGCGTGTGAATTTGTTGGTCAATGACCAACGCTCAGAAAATTTAAATGGCATTCAAGTTCATTCTCGATTTTTCCGTACTCCACGGGAGGGCGGGGGAGGCAAGTGTCTGTCCCTTCTCCTCCCCCCTGTCTACGTCCCTGGTGACTGCGATCTTTCCGAGGTAAAATGATGTCCGAGTGCATAATTGACTAATAGCGTTGTGCGCATGAGCAATGTCTTCCCTTGTCGGCCAACTCCCGCCTTCTTTTCAAGAGAGAAAAGCTCCTTGCAGTGTTGCCTGCGTCATGCCGCCACGGATAAATCGTACTATAACACTGATCTCAATTAGATGGATGCGACCTACGTACACCAAGCTTTCTCGACTGGGCGCCGCCGCACGAGACGAAAATCGTGTTCCATTGAGGTTATCTCTATGTCGCCCGCGATTGTTTTCGTGTATTTTTCACAGCGTTTGTTTTTGTATAAACGAATGCAAAATGGTATTCCAGTGGCTTTACTTGGTGCAATTGTTGTTAGTCCCCCCTTCAAACCGACAGATGGCACCAGTGAACAATGTCGATGCGCGTTTTTCGTCCATTGATCCAGGGGACACGATTTGATTGGCTGTTGGGGATCCTATCCATCTAATACGGATCAGTGTTCCGTACAGAAAAGAAGCTCACCGTGGTGGCACCGTGCGCGGCAACAGCGAGCAGCGTGGAATTGCGACGTGCGCGCGTCTGGGACGGTGATGGTTCGCGAGGCGAGCGTCGATGGCTGCGGCGTTCGAGCAGGCGCGCAGATGGGCTGCGTTCAGGAGCAGTAGCGAGGAAGGGAGGAACGAGGGAAGAGTACGCGAGCGCCGCTGGGGCAAGCGGCGTCGTCAGACTTGCTCCTGCTCCCGGCTCCGTGGAGCCAGCCGACGCGCCGCGTCGTTGCCGCGCGACCGACCCTCCACTGTCCCAGTCCGTAGAGACCTTAATTCAAGAGTGAACCGTCAGCCGTGACCACAACTTTAGAGCACGTAATTTCTCATAACGGCTATATTTACTACGCACAAATTATCACAGTCCCTTTGGCGTGAGAAGTTACTCGATGCTCGCTTCTTATTCGTAAGGTAGGGGGAAAGGAAGGGAGACACGACGCAATCCTGTGAAGACCTACAGCTGACTGACACCACTATGAGAAATTGGACGTAGTATTTTTCCCAGAAATATAAGAAATTCGGCATAATATTTCCTCTCTTGGCGGTTCTCTCTTATATTAAGGTCTCTACCCATCCGTACACCAACATACTGTAAGTCGTGTTTCTTTCCTATGAGAAAATTTAACTTCAGGAAAAAACATGATCGGAAAAGCACTGTTTATTAGTTTATTGTATATT
>NNCF01125986.1:286150-317839 GCA_002313205.1 Laupala kohalensis | reverse complement strand
TATTTATTGTCAGTGTAACTGACTTGATGTTGTTACAGAACTTATACACAAACGCTCTTACTTCGCCATCGTCCATGACAGTAATAATATTTGTACCTCGCGTTATGTTGGCAGGACATTCGAATTTCTGAAAACTAAAATCCATTGCCAACCTCGGACTCCAATTCAATTCACTTGCTCTAATGGCGCTATTCTGTTCTTACTGCATCGAGCGCGTGGATCGAATGTATCAGTTTGTTGTGTTATTAATTTGTATTTCTTTACAGCAAATACTCGCTTTTTGTGAGGACTATTATTATTTATTCGGATATTACTTCAATTCGTGGGTGTTGACAATTTGTGTTACGCAGTGCTATTGCATAATTTTCGGCAAAGTTACGTCTCTTTCAGTAATCACAACGGGTCCATAGAGTCAGAAGACAAGGTGATACGTTGCGCATCGAGGCGAAAAAGGAAGTAATGACAGCTAATAAAACAAAGAAACGGGAGAAATATTTTAACTTCTTTCAAAGGTGTATTCGATACTAATCGACGCTGCGAAACTGGTAGGAAAATACTCACGTTCTTCACAGTGATGAAACGATTTGTCGAGTGAAAATACGTAATTGTGAAATGTATTACAATATCCTTCTCAACAAAGATAAAAGGTATATATTAAACTAATCAGTACAGCATGTTTAAAGACCCGCTCCAAAAATGTCTCGCGTTTGATTGGCTTTCACTGCGTACCCTCGAGATGACATCGCCTGTTTTCTTACTTCGTGCTACCGGACTAGTTGCGAAGCGCATTGCGCCGCGCCACCGACACCTTCACGCCCACATAAGAGTTCGCGCAGTTCGCACGTTTCATACCACGTCTACACGGTTTCTCAGAACTAACGAAAAGATAACGATACAATATCTATCACGGATATGGTTTTAGGCTTTGTTTGGATTCTAATTTGAACTGATAATCGGGGCCTAGTGGTAGCGTCTTCTTTTCCATCAAGCCTCTGAATGGTGAAGCGTGGTTTCAACGTAGGAGAGGTTTCCAGCTCGGGTTCCCTCCACCTCCAGACAATTGTCGGATCGGCATCGTCAGTTCCCTGGCAACCCAACAACTCTTCTTCCTAATTCCCTCATCCAACTCGCGATTAGGTGGAAGAGCAGGCCACTTGGCCTGATCTTCGATAAGGTATGCAATATCTGATGTTCGAAAATTTATTCAGAATGCAAATCTAAGCAAGTTGAGGAAGAATTTGTATTAAAATCGGTGAAACTGTCAGATGATACACTACGTCATTTGAAATGTGTGAGAGAGAGAAATTGTGGTGATACAACTCCCATAATTTTCAAAGGCTTAAAAGATATTGATCATTCTTCCTGAATTGAAAATAGGTTTGTGATAATGAAATTTGTCATAAGTCTCATGTTCAAAAATTGGAAGTTCCAAGATGGTGCCATATGGATATTATTTCAAACCAACTTCTTCCAGCCCACCTCTCTCAGCGGTCAATGGATCGTAATCAAATATGGTACCTGTGGGTTCTATAGGTATTCCTACGGTTCTCTTTACAAAATGGTTGAAGATAGGGGATGATCGCAAAAGGGAAAGAATGAAAATTAAATATTACTGTGTAATATTGTATCGAAAATACTTTTAAATGACATTTCAGATTCATTTAATGACTCAGGAAGTGGCTGTGAACGTTTTAGCGATAAGATTTGAGGGCGTTAATTGTTTGGCAATCATGATTGGGACTGAAGGAGGTAGGAAATACTCCCCTTTTTGTGATGAGAGATGTAAAATACACCAGGTTGCATATCTCACAATGGTAAGTCTGCAAATTGATTTTTACCCAAGAAGTTAGGCCAAAGAACGTCCAAGGGGAGTTAGGTGAAATTTTGAAATTATATTTGGGCGCATAAGTAGTACATGTGGCGTACTATTTGAACAATGCCAATACCAAACTATTGTGCCTAGTTTAATTGTTCTCATTGTTCAAATTCTTCCACTAAGAACGCCCCTATCGAAGTAAAAGCAATATACTAATTTCATAAGACGAGAAAGTTCCCTTGTGGGACCAATATTCTTAGTTGAACGAAATATTACACCTCCTAGTAGATATATTAGAGATCAAAGTTCAATTGGCTTCTGTAGCCATATTGGTCAACAAATAATAAACTTTCGACAATACTCCTTCGATATTGTAATTTTTTTCAGATCTACATAAAGGTGTTATTTTAGGAGGTGAAGTGATGCCTGGGAATTAGTCGGAAAATTAAATACAAAAGCATCATATTGACATAAAATGAAAAACATATCGACATATCGCTTAGTTAACGTGACCGCGTCAAACTTCTGTCCCTAGTTGGGATCGATTTTTTCTGAGATAAAAAATTTAATTCGGAAGATCTGGATCCAGTGATTACAATAACAAACAACTTAAAATTTTATTTAGATTTATTTGTTGCAAAAATAAATTTTATGTAAATATTTTACCTATAAAAACATGCAGCTTCAAAATGTCATATGCAAGGGAACTCATGATGTCATCAGATATTTGCATTCAGTTACATCATGTTAGAGGGGAAACTATTAGCCAAAGAATACGAGTAATTCAGACGAAATTAATATTCCCGCTGCAATTTTCTTTACCATATTTACGTGGTTTCAACCAATTTATCTACGGTTTTGAACGTCCTCTTAATTAAAATGGGCTTGTTGCTGTTTATAACAATAGAAATATTACATGAATACGCATCGTGAATGCGGAGACAAAGGTCTCATACGTAAATCATAAGCGTGTGCTGCCTTCATGACGTCATCCACAAAAGACGGAGAAGAAATTTGCAAATGGCAATTGTGTTGGAGATGCGCCAGGTGCACGAGGGGGGTTACACCGTCGCATCGTTGTGGCATTCTTTCGGCTTCGTGTTTCAGGGACGACTAGGCAATTCCACAGTGACTCTTCACCTTTCCTCCAACACGTCTATTTTTGTTTACAAATATTTTGTTTACATGCTACAATTCTTTTAAGGTAATTTTCAAGTGTATTTCGGTAAATTTGTTTGTTCCATCATAAATACAGGGATATAGACATTGCTGAACAGGGATCTGTTGGCACGGTTGTGTATATTATCTCCGTAGCTCCATTCTGGCCCGAGTTTTTCTCCGGTTTTACCTCGGGCAGAGGTGCGGGAGTTTCACTAATACAATAATTATTATGAATCTCAAATTTTGAGAGATTTTAATTAAGATTTGTTTAAGGAATAATAAAATGATAAAGTACTTATTTGTTAAATATATTCTCTTAGAAACATTTAATCTGCTACTGCCCCTTGATCGGAATTGAGGTAATCGTTCCTTGCTTGCTTCCGGAAAAATACACGTTTGCTGCCCCTCCTGTGCTCATAAGCATTTGCGACTGCTTTTTTTGAGAAATTTATTTATTAATTTTTAGGCAAAAATATTGTAAAGACTTGTTTTGTTCTTTCTGTACGTATATTAGATTTTCAGTGAGTTTGATTATGAGTAAGGATGTTTAAGTCATGCTCTGTAATTATTAGTTGTTTTACGGGAGATCTTTTTTATAACCTAAAACGTATTAAGCATCCGAGCATTTTGAAAACTTCATACCTCGGGGTTCCTACAAATTATGGTAATGAAATCATAGTGCAGTTGGGTTCCTTACTTTCCAAGATGCATGAAATCGTCATACTTTATTATTCATTCCTTCATTTCATAAGTAATGGTGATATCGACTGGTATGTCAAATTGCCCTTACGAGAATTATTATGACGGTAATAAAATCGGTTTCGAAACATCCTAAGGTGACCAATAACAAAAGTTCATTTCATTTGATAACTCAAATGCTGTTATTAAACAGTTGTTAATTTATTTTAAAACACAGTCAAGAAATAACATTGTGCTCCCAGAAACGTGGAAACTTTATTTCATCATTTCTGAAATTTCTTCTCCAGAATTGGAATAACCTGCTTTGAATTTTACGAAATAGCCCTCATTATTGAATTGTTTCGTCAACGACTTTCCATGTAATGATCTAATAGTTCATTTTTCGTGCTGTACGGATCGTAAAGCTAATTGACATATTGAGGAGGAGAGGGTTACATCGCATCGCAGTGGCATTTTCCAGTATTGCCAATTTGTCCTGTACAATGTCAATTATTCAACATTCTTTTTTTATTTGTTATTTATTCTAATTCAAAATTATTTAAAAAATATAAAAAATATTTTTCCATAATCATAATTATATTTAATTTAATTTATTTGTGTTTATGCATTACTCTAAATTTTAATAAATTCATTTTGTGATCTGTTCTCTAGCGATGCTGACACCAGCAAAGGGAAATATCACTTTTGAACAATACACAGGCACGTAGCCAGAGGGCCAGCCCGGATTATAATAAAAAACTTCATCTGAATAAAATATAGTTAAGTTTCAATAAAATACCACGGTATTTTATACAATTGAACAAATGAAAATATTTTAAGGACATCAAGATTTTGGAGAGAAGTTTAGTCACTCCTCGACACAAATTCCTGGTTTCGATACTTGACAATTCATTATGTTTAAAATTAATAGAATCTCTAGTAAAAATGGCCATTCAGAGGCCATCTGTTAGCGTCAAACGGCCATTCATTTCAAGTGGCCACCAACGAACGTTTTGTGGTGACAAATGCCACGCTATGGCCGTTTTGACCAGAGATGAGTGTAATTGAAACAAAGTAATCCTATTTATTACCTGTGATGAGACGAGGCTTGGAACCCAAACCCCTCGTCGCCAGAAGCTCTTGGTGGAGGAGGCCAAAGGAGCGGAAGGCGACAAGACGAGTCGACGCGCGACGTGAAGGCGTCGATTGCGGTTCGACGGACGACCAACCATCGTCAGACTGCATCTCGACACGACTGCAAGGATGCTAAGTGTATTTGCCAGGAAGAAGATGAGACAGTACAAAACATTTCATCGTTTTTTGTTGTTTTTTTCAAAACATTTTTAGGGCCCAAATGTTTTAACCTTTTGCCAGAAAACATTAAAGAAATTAACAATTTTAAACTATTCTCCAGAAAGGTTAAAAAGTGGCTCAATGAAATCAATGATATTAACCTCCTAACTTCCATAGTTTCCTGGTATCTACTATGTCCATGTATTTCGGTGAATCGTTTTGTATTTGTTCCTCATTCGCTTCAAAGTCGCTTTCGATGTAAAATAAGTAAAATGGAAGCCTCGTATGAACTGCCGGTGATAGAAAGTTAATTCAAGCTCTTTAGTACGTAAAATTAAATTAAATTTAATGTTTCTTTTATAACCATCAATTACTTGCATATATTTCTTCCGTGTACCCTACACGTGGAGAAGATACGTCATAACTTTTGGTCGAGTGAAAACGGAGACGAGTCGGGAATCGAAGCCGGGACTCCTGCACTCATCGCATTGTGGTTCACTTGTATCCCGCGAGGGGACGTGTCTCAGGTCTTCCAGGTTTTAGGTCTGGGTGGAAATGGAGTACAGTTGTGTAATGGCGAACGGGTGGTGTAGTGGTTAACACCCCTGCGATCAAAGCAAGAGACCCGGGTTCGATTCCCAACTCGTCGTCATTTTTACCTGACCATCAATTACTAGCTTATGGTGGTAAAAAGTCCAATTGTATTCGTATGTGTAATCTTAACTTGTAATTTTTAGGTAACTATTTGTCAATTTTGTGTTAAAAATAACTATTTTTAGTTAATTTCATTATTAACGTCACAAAGCAACTGTTTATCTTTCCTTTCTTCTCGAAAGGACTGCGCACGACTCAGACATCGAATTGATAAAATACTTGTTGTTTTGCTCAGTTAACCGCATTTACTGGCAATAGTGACTAACGTATATTCCAATCAGTATTTTGTAAGTTTATTGAAAATATTTTTGAAAAGGAATAAATTCGTATATTATTATTATTAATATTATTGTTTTATGGTAATGTATTACGTATTGAGAGGACAGAAGAAGATTTATATCAGATTTGACGAAAATAGGGCATTATAATAATTTGGGTAGCTAAACGGAATTTGGGACAAAAAGAAAATTATACGAAAAATGCAAAATTATCGTTTCAGAAATAGGGGAGATACTCTTCTTATAAAATATCACGTATGTAAAGAGTACTTGATAAAAAGAATAGAAGAAAAGAAAATAAACTATGGAAATAAACTAGAGAAAATAAACTAGAGAAAAGGAGAAATGGAAAAAACAGATTTGCCCTCGCCACCATGGGGTAGGGACGGGAACGCTGATAGAAGAATATTTTTGAATGTATGAACTTTTGAATAAGAACATTTATATTATATGTACAGTATACAGATATTCGTAAAAATAATTGACGGTGCAATAGAACTTTGTTGTGACACTCTCGATAGACAAGGCGGTCTGAGTTGCCATGGTCAAAATAAATGAAAAGAAAAAATACAAGGGCAACGCGAAGCAACAACGTATTCAACTGAATTCTATTCCAGAAAATGGCTGAGGCCAAAGGTCGTGGTTCCAAGAGAAGGAGTACGTAAACGAACTGGTGTTCAGGCACGTGCGCACTCTGAGGTGTATTGTATCTCCTTTGAAAGTTGGTCCACTAGCTCTTAAATTTGCTGCAAGACCTCTTCTGAAAACCTACTGTATTGGCAAACCTACACCCTGACTGTACGTGAGCAAGATGTGCCCTGCTGCCCCCATGTGGTCTCGTTCGCATTCCTGCCATAAAGTTCGCTATTTCGTCTTTCCACCTTATACTACGTACATATTAATAATGAAAATTGAACAATATTATTCTGAAAGTACAATACAATATTACGTTGTTGGATCAATATAAAATACGCCAAGTAGTACAATATTAAAATTCACAAAAACAGAAATGTTACGATTACACAATAAGACGAGAACGAAAGATAATATGTAGATGTTATATGAACTCAGAATCCTTCTATTTCAAACTAAATACTATATTATAGCACTTTGGTATTCGTACCCGGTGGTATTACCCATTTAAATATCTTTTTTCTATTTTAAAGAAACTCATAATTTAAAAAATTGGTAGTAACTACTGTGAGATTTCTTTCGGAAAACCGCCTACAATTTGTTTCCACGACAAAAGATGAGTCCAATTTTGATTTAAATGATTTCGAGTATCTGCAGATCTTGGCATCCAGTAATAGGCTATTCCATGCTTTTGTGACAAGTGTGTCAAGTTTGTGAGGAAAAGAAGTCTGATTAAGTAATTTTAGGAATAACCTGATTATGATTCTTCCACTATGAGATATAGTCTTTTTCTTCCTTGAACAACCTTATCTTATCCTTTACGAACTTGTCTGTGTTTTGCATTTATTTCCGAAATAACTTTACTTTTATTTTGATTACATTTATAGAATGTGGGTTATAGAAAACCAAAACTTGATATTAATCTTAACTTGCAACATACCAAATAATGTTTGATGAAATAGCCTATTTTTGAAATAAATTGTATTGCTTGTGATAACGCTATCTTGCATTGTACGAGGAAGGACTATTTAAAAACTTATCTTATCAATACGCTCTTGACTCCATTTTCTATAAAAAGTTGAAAGAAAGCCGAATTAGTTGAGAAGCTTAATTTAGATATCGACGATATTTTGATTTCTTTAAAACTGACATTTTCCTATCCGTCGTATCGCGCTGAGTTTATTTCTTGCGTCTGGTACACAGTTCAAGTTTTGGCACCGGATTGTTTTCATTGTTTAGAAAGTGGAATTTCTGAATGTATTCAAGACCTATGCACGTCGTCCGAGTAGTCGTCACTCCGCTTCCCACTAGAACTCATCACGTTAGCAGCTGACGCCGAAACTTCTTGTGGGCGCTGCACTTCTCCGCATCAAACAAAAGAACAATTAGTATTTTTCCTCTATTTTTTTATTCGAGTGTTTAATACTTGCATTTTGCTACGCGTTTCGACATAAAAAATATAGTTCAACGCACAATGAGCGTTGGTTTCTCATTGTGTTCTCTTCCCAGAACGTTTAGATGTGCGGGATGGGGTTGCAAACGAAATACATTTTTCGCAAGCTCAAACAACCAATGCACGAGCTACAACAACTCAACATCGAGTGCTGAACGCGTCAACGACTTACACAATGAATGGGAGGAAAGAAAATATCGTTTGTTTAAGAAAATGTCACATTCCTGTCCAAAAGTATACAGGAAGTTCTTACTTAGAAACGATACTAGACTCTCCGAACGCTCCTCATTTGATTCGCGATTTAGACATTACAGCATTAAAATCGCGATTTGCGATGTTTTTCCGTTGAGACTCGATTTGATTTAATGCCCAAGAAGATAACGATAATTAATATAAATTTTCTCTCGGTTTCGTTTTTTATACCATAAGTACAATTTCTCGAGTTCGGAAAAATATTTAGTTTTTCACTCCTTGTTTTTTCAGACTTTTTGCCATTGTCTTTAGGATAAAAGTGCGGGTTGCTTCATCGTACAATGGAAATAATTGTTACAGCGTTTCCAAAATGTAGTCGCAAATGTTTTTTCTTGGGGCTTTAGGACTCGCCAAATTAAAGGTTAGTCGCAAATGAATCGTATTGACAGTGTGACCAGAGTTGACTTTTAAAGAGATACTCCCCTAATGTGAGGTTAGCCTCAAAAGCAATGAGAATGAAAATTATTAAGCAAAGAGTGGAAATATTTAAACAGGTTTTGTTCAAGGCATCCAATAAACGTAGGAATATTAATTCTGATTTCGTACATTAATGATTTTGTTTTAAAATATTAAAAGCTATTTTAGTTGCTAAATAATCAATATAATATGATACTCATTTTGTAATTGAAAGACTAAACTAAATTTTCGAGGAAGACCGCTGCTGTGTTGATTTTAGCCAAAACCGTAATGTTAGGATTCTGAAAATCTAACTGTGCCCATATTTGTGTTCATCAACAGTTCTAGTGAAGCAAAATTTAAGATGAAAACTATTTATATTCTGTCACAATCAATCTTAGCTGACGGTACTTTAAAATCATGTGCACTACAACTATTTTTTATTCAGCCAATTCAAAGCAACTTTTCTCTCCGTCCAGGGATGTATTTAAATCTTTTATTTTTTGTAGAATAACGATCTATTTGAATCACAATATAAATTAGTAAATTAACAATACAAGAGAAGAATATAAATTAGTGAAACTCGTGAACTTAGTGTTCCTCACGAACGATTTCCTCCTACGAGTTTACAAAGGTTTAACTAGTTCAATTATGGTTTACAAATGGGTTAATCAAACTAATAATGACGACTCTATAATTTTACCGGCAACGAAGAACACAATTGGAAAAAGTGAGTTCTTGATGTCGAAGCACTAAACGTAAAGCATGTTCTAAGTTTCAAGTGTTGTTTTAACCCGAATGAAAACTATTCAGTCTTAAAGATAAAGAATGATGTATGCCTAAATTAATATGAATTGGAGTACTTCCACAGGAAAAAAAATTTGTTTAGAGATTATCCGATTAAAATTCTCTGGGACATTTATTTTGTTTCGGAAAATTCTACGAATGAATGAACATTTTTGTCGGAGAGTTCTATGAAACACATCTAAAAATCATTCTCATCACTTGGGAGACATAATACCTAGATTCCGTCCTCACCAGCTCGAAGTTTGATTGAACTTCTGGAGCGTATTGGAATTTCCAAAGATTCGTCGGATGGTAGAATATTCTTCGATAGCTTCATTACGTCCTTGTAGGGACTGCACCTTGTCCTTTCATTTCCCACATCCGAAATCTGAAACATAATTTGTTATCAATACCATGTGTCTTCATTACTTCAAAGTTGTACACTGTTAGATGAGATTGTTTGATGGTATAAAATGGTCTTCCGAGCTGTCGCCGTTAACTTGCAGAAAATGCGGACTTAGGAATACGCAATCTAAACACATATTTTAATGGCTGATTTTATAATTAACTTTTCCACATCGTATAATTGTATTTCCGGACATCTGATTAAAGCTCAAATACGTAATTCTTGCGCGTTGTACAATTCAGATTAAAGAGTATGGTCATAACTTTTTTTTCGTATGTTTCTCGGCGTAAACCAGTATTCGTATTACATATCTCGTTATCATGAAGAATAATAGTACTATCAAATAGGATTATTGGTGGTTATTGTGCATAATTTAAGTGATTTATTACCGAAACTGCGAGTTCAGAACTACGTAAGACCACGCGAGTTCACACCACAAATATCCCTTGAAGTACAGTGATACACAAATACAGTAAGAATATTGTTAGGAGGGAGTTCTGGTACTACTTAACGGTGTTATAGTTATTCTTTATAGACTTCACTTTTTGTGTTTTGATGAGTTTTTGTTTTTGAACAGTAAATTTGGAAAACAAAAGTTCGGCAGAACATCTGTTATTTGTTAAGATGTAGTTTCACTCAAAATTAAATATTTGTCTTATGATAAAAAAAAATTCATCAAATAAACTACTGAAGTACAAATAAATCCTAATTTTTTAAGATAAATATGTTCAATTCACTTCCTTGATTTATATTCCTTGTATTTAAGAATGCGTTCTGTATTTTATGGTAAAATTTTAATTGAAGTAAATATTTGAGAAGTTCAAATACTTCACTTCGGAAGATGAATGAAATTGTCTCTAATAACTGAAGAATGATGTTTGCCTGTTTATGTCAATTGATTGAAATAAATAATTAAATATATAAATAAAACTTCACCGTCCCGCATTCCTTATTCGAGGTCGACATGGTCCTTATAAATTCGAATGAGTGAGATTTTGGTGCACAATGAAGAAATAAAATGACCGAATTTTATAGCACACAAGTTTATTAAAAATTTGAAATTTGTTTAAAGAATACACTAGTATGTAAACTTCAGAATTTTACACAATAATTTATTGTTATTGACGAGCACAGTGAGGTATATAGACTAGTGTGTGTTTTTTTATTCTTCAAATATATTAATAAACTTGTCTGCTACAAAATACGGTCATTTTATTTCTTCATTCTACTATTATAGTAGACGTTAAGAACAATACTTTTTTTGTGGGGCTTTACAACTCATGTCGAAATCAAAGGTCATTGGAGCCCTAAAATTCAGTACAGGTAGGGAAAATGCAGTGACGCACTAGGGAGAGCCAACATGACTCTCCCCGTGTGTGGGACTCGCCGAATGACTCAACAATACCCACTAAAAACCCTCCTGAATTACAACGTACCAAAACATATATCAAAACATACATCAAAACATTAAGGACAAAAAATGAGGGGAAGGACAAAAAATGAGAGGGATGAAAAAAATGAGGAAAATGAAAGATACCCGAGCCCTAATGGCGTCGGGATCGAAAAGAACAAGAGATGACCAAGGGAGATCAGGAAAGAAAAAGAAAGGAGCCTAGAACAAGTAAGTGGAAGTAATTCCAGACTCAGCTCGGGGCCCCGTGTTCGCCAAACACGTACTTACTAGATGTAAGTCCCCTGGGGGGAGGAAGAAAAAAGAAAGATACCCTAGCCCTAATGGCGTCGGGATCGAAAAGAACAAGAGATGACCAAGGAAGGTCAAAGAACAATACTGGTATTGGGAGTATACGTACCACAGACCTGAGCTTCTGCCCTTGCATAGAAGACCAAATACTCCTTTGTTGTTCTTCGTCTGTCTTCTCCTCGTGCGATTCTCGTGCAAGCACTAACTCAAACGCAGAATTCAAAAAATTCATCATTTCCGCCTGCATTTTCGAGCGATTCTCTCGTTTATTTTCAAACACCACCTTCCATTGCGGACCAGTTCCATCCGAACGACTCATTTCCGCTCCGTGCTTTATTTCTCCTTCCTCTGTGCAAATATTGTCCACAACGTACTCCGGGAAACCTTGCGAATAGAATTCAGTTTGCGAACCCGAATTTTCGTTCGTCTCAGACCTCGACAAATCATCCAACGAATAAGTGCGATCGTTTATCTCTTCAGTTTCACTAACCGCTCTCACAATTTCCGTCGTAGTCTTCTTTGCCAGTTCCAAAGCACTTTGCGAATGAGACGGCGATATTGGACGCAAACATGACTGCATCACTGTTTTGCTGTCACTGGAATTTCTTTCGGTTCCTTCTCTTCTTTTCGGTACTATTGAATGTTCTCTCACACACGCTCTTAAATGTATACTTAATATCTCACTTCCTTTCACAACGACCAAGAGGTCTTCTGCTTTATCACCCCCGTTTCCTCCATCATCAACAGCATCTATCTCTAGCGTCACTTTCTTCGTGAACCCGCGGAGTGGTTCCTCTTCATGAACACACTCCTGTTGCTCTTCCACTATTTCGGATCCCATATCATCGAAAATTTCCAGCGCGCCCTTTATTTTCTGGAACGTTAATTTTGTTTCGTGATAATCTGTACGTCCAAACCTCGATTTTTCTGAGGGAAACAATTCACCTACATTTTCGAATCCGCTTCCCCCTGTATACATTGGTTGGCTTATATCTTGTGCCTTATCCTCAATGTCACTTCCAGTGTGTTCGGAATAAGTAGAAGTCGCACGTGCCGCGGAAGACACCTGGAATGAATAAAAAACAGCGTTAACCCACTTTCAATGTCACCAACATTTGAAGTTAGAGTAGTCTCTCTTTATAACGATTCTCCCCATGACGATGAAATAATCGAGGGTTGTTTGGTTTGCTATAACGGTAATGTACTTATTCCTTCTCTATGCCGATATTGCTCTCTCTCTCTCTTTTAACGATGATATTTCAGTCGTTCGAGTACTTCCTGTTCAAGCTAAAGTTGTTTTCTTTGAGACTTCAGGACAAAGTCAGGTCAGTGCTTTGGAAGGGCAAAAGATGAGGGACCTCTCTCATTAATGTAAATAGAGTAGAAAAATAGTAGGATGTAATCGGGGGAAAAATATGTAGATAAAGCACAAAATTTAATGTAAGTAAATAGTTGTAATATTTTATAAAATAAATATTTTTTCTTGCATGAGTTACTTCGTTTTTAAACGTATTACATCAAGTTGAAAATGCTTAGTTCCTTGGATATCCTTATAGAGACAGAAGGCTGTATTAGACTTCGATTAATGTTAGTGATGTACCGGTTCCAAAATTTTTCGATTTTGATCTCGATTTTTTCTCTCGATTATCGACTCCAAAGACGATTTCATATTATATATATGATTAAAAGTTGTCACATTACACCACACGAAGCATCCATAAGGTAAAAGAGGGAGAATAATTGTTATACATAGTAAAAGCGGGCAGACATTCCTTCTATGTTGCCCGTAGATTATAGGTCGGAGCTGATGTAATCTACGGTTATCTTCAGTTGTGTTGTCTGGATGGACACTAAGAAAATAATTAACTAAGGTGTTGAATGGGGACCTTAGTGCGGGAGAAATGTTAAGAAATATTAAGGAGAGGGATAGAAGGAAGTGTTTTTGATGTGAATATTTCAGCTCTGGATTTTATCGCACTCACATGTTTTCCGGGTACAGTTCCAATTTCATATTGCTTTTTAAGTTCTTTATCTGTAGATCTATAGGAAAATTCTCTGAAAATAAAACTGTGTCATCGACGGTGGTGATAACTTATGAGTTCCAAAGAGCTGATGAATATGAAAATTACTCCAAGATAACGTCTTTGTGATAAGTTCAATACATACGATATATATTTGTGCAGTCACATCTTCTAAAAATAACTACAGAAATGATATCAATACCACATTCAATTTTCTGTTCATTGAGTACATGTAGTCTACTCCACAAGTAATATGAAAATAACATCAGAAAGTTTTGACAGGCACTAAAACTACTCTCTGATTTTTACTACTCTGCATGCAGACCTAACATCATTACTGAGTTGAAATGCAAATTTTAGGATAACGGAACAGAAAGCATTTGGCGAGTAAGATCCCGGAATATAAATTAATACCCTCCTGAATTATTCATTACTAAACACCTCAATTTCAAAGTTGTGGTTCGAAGGACAATTTTGTAAATGTGGAAAATATACAATTCAACTGTCAAGAATATACCCTTTTGTTCTTCTATTATCCTCACAGTGTAAGGGAAGAAGTGTAGAAATTTGATACTTTCACGGCGCAATGGTTAGGGAGGAAAAATTAATGAATACAATGATATCTAACTTGTGAATGCTTAACTTGACGCCTGATATCTGATGCCAAGGACGTAAGTTGAGATCATTTAGCACGGGCACAGCTCAAACGTGAGTCAGCATACGAGTAAGAGATAATGTAATATCAATTAAGGATGAAATAACAAATATCCGATATCAAAAGCTATAAGAAAAAACTTGTCTGAAAACCAAGGAATAGAAAAGAGAGTTTTTTGTCTATGGGAATTCTCCTGTGATGCTCCATTGTGGGATTATTCAATTTTCGGTAACTTCATTTATCGAGAAATAATTCTCTAAATGGTGTTATCGTCAATTTCGTTCCACAATATGTGTTATGTTCTTCGAACATTACTCTAACAAGAACTGAACATGAGAAACCTTTTTCTTTTAATTTACTAGCTCAGTTTTCCGGTCTTGTCAGGGGTTGTTAATTTATTGTCTGAAACATTACTTTCTTTATTTAATATGACTTCTGCCTTCCGTTAATTTAAAAAATACAATAAAAACATACAAATTACTTTTAGTTCCTATAATACCTTATTATGAGTAATTTCAAAATCCTGACTGAAGGCATATGCACTTTATATAGACGCTCAACAGCGGTAAAGCGGAAATATAAATTCTTTGGTTTCAGTTAATTTTTACTTTCTTAAAACAGAGTGTATAAGTAAAGTATTGTAATCGGTCGAAAGAATAATTTTCAGATCTCTTCGGATCTTTGCGAATTTGCTCCAGGGGAGTCTCTTTTCAAATTTTGGCGATGAAGTCCAATGTCGTATGTTAAGAATTTTGTTTCCCCGGTAACTCACCAACAAATTGACGTATCGAAACCAAACTCGAGATTTGACTTTGAACGCATTGGGAATAGAAGGGTATTTCTGGACGGAAGCTCATTTCCTCCGACTTCATTTACACACCACGCTCCACTTCCGGTTTCTTAATATTCAAAATTTTGAAAATATGCATAGAAGCATTTTGATTGGTCAGTTAATTCTGCGTACAGTTTGCTAAATCGCATTCCTGTACGTCGCACAGTTTTTGAGATACAACGAAAATTTATTACGTAAAAAAGGTGAAGAATTTTATTTGGAAGATAATTCATGCATTCTATAACTGAATATGTTATTATGAATTTTGGGATACCATGTATTGTGATGATAAATATTTTGCAACCGATTGATCTTAGAAATATGTCAACTTGTTTAATAATTATAATATATTATTATTCCTTTTTTGAATTGTTTTTCCCCTTTTTTAAAGTTTTTAGTACATTGAATTTGTGTTATGAATTGTAATTGGAGAGTTGAGTGAGGTACACTCCAGATTTTTTAAGTTATGTGAATAAAAATTATGTTCATAGCTTGTGTTCAATCCTGCTTCCAGGGTCATTGTCAGACTCCCAACTCTCATCACTCCTGCCTCCCGGTTTCTGGCGGACTCATCATTTAGCTCGACAGTCATGAGAAACGCGAGAGCCACATCTCTGGAGAGCAACCTAGTTTTACAGGCTTCTTGTTCTTGTGTTCCTTCAATTTAAACGATACTTTTCACAGCACTTGCAACAATCCTCAAGAAGAGCCATTCAAAATTTTACATGTATTTTACATGTATTTTACACAATTTCGATATCACAGACAAACCATAGAACTCACTTAAATTATTAGTAGATCAACAGGCCATAACACTAAGTTGTTGTCTACTACTGAATGAGAAAGTAGTTTATTTAATATGTGTACTTTAATACTAAGGAAAATACAATCGGGAACACCACATCATGTAAACACCCGGTAAACGAAAAAATAAGAAACTGGTTTGGAAGAGAACACAACTTGAAATTGAGAAATTTCGTTTTATTTTCTAAACTATGGATATTCCAATGAAAGGGGTACTACCTTTCAAAATCGTGATGAGATTTTCACAAAAAGTTTAAATATCATCATACACCAACACCGACAAAATTAACATAATTGAGTAAATGAAAAGTGTTTCATGTTTTTACAGGAGACATATCTTTACAAGGGACACAAAAAACTGATTAAACACCATAATTCATTAGGAGAAATCATGGAAAAATCGTACATTACTTGTTTAATTCTACGATTAACGTCCATTATATAATCAAGAAAAAAAAGTTTTAGACTTTTTGGCGGATGAACACCATTTATTTTGTGATTTTTTTAAGAATTAAAAGAGGGTTAATGACTAGAACCTAGGAACATAAACGAAACTTAAAATCAGATGAAGAAAGTGAAGTAACCTCACATTGTATTAATAATGATCACTTGATGGATTCGGATAACACATTAATATTAGACAAAGAAGTTATTTATTACAAACATAGCTTATCTGAAATGATATTTATAAAAAATAGACATGGGAGTTTGAATTTACAGTGAGACAGAGAAACTGTCGAGTATTTACAATGCAATATTATAACACGTTTGTGTGATTTTTGCTTTTTGTAAACATATTTTGCGTTTATATTTTGACTTTTATATCATGTTCAATTGTTCTGTGATAACTTTCGGTCAGGTGAAAAGGGCGACGACCGGGAATCGAACCCGGGAATCTGTATTAATCGCAGGGGTGTCAGCCACTACACCACCCGTTCGTCTTCCACAACTGTACACTATTTCCTCCCAGACCTAAACCCCGGAAGACCTGAGAGACATCCCCATACAGGAGATAAGTGAACCAGGCTGGACACAATGCACGGTAAGGTTATATGGAAGAAATATGTACATAACGAACCTTAACACGTAGGTATGTGTGAAACCGGTAATAAAGTGCACACAGCATACGCCTCGCACATGGGGATATGTCTCAGGTCTTCCGGGGTTATGGTCTGGATGGAAATGTTGTATAATTGTGAAAGGCGAACGGGTGGTGTAGTGGATAACACCCCTTCGATCGAAGCAGGAGTCCCGGGCTCGATTCCCGACTCGTCGCCATTTTCACCACAACGAAAGTTATCACGTATCTTCTCCACGTGTAGGGTACGCGGAAGAAATATGTACATATTATTTGTTTGTTTTCAGGATTTACGTTTACCTTCAACGAAAATTCAAATTCGTCTTTTGAAAAGAAAGGATGATGGAAATTCACTAGCATACGCGCGCTATGAGAATAAACATTGATCGCATATTTGTCTCGGAGAAATGTCTGAATTTGCGCCATTTTCTCAGTGAACTTGGATTGAATAGTTGTTCTACTGAAGATGTTATTTAGTTTGCACTTCCTGTAGCGTTGGAAGGTCTACATCAGGAAAATATAAAAGAATTAGCGTAAGCATTTCCGGTATTTTGTTTTCCAACGATTCAGCATTTTGTTACATTCATTGAATATTATGATACAAACAAAAGCTCTGCGTATTAAGCTGTCAGTTCCAAATATTGGATGCTATTTCTCTCATAATTATATTGTTCGTGTCCTGACATTTTACTCAATCAATTTTCCCGAAAGAAAAATTCCAAGATGAAGACACCTCAGAGATAGGAATCACTTTTTTCGACGCTGCTATCTCACAAGGTTTTTTCCAAAAGTAAACTGAAAAAATTTCGTACAAAAATGAATGAAACCTTTATATTTATGGATTATTTTTTTGTAATTTAACATCTCTCTTTCCCTCGATAATCAGGAATAATTATTTCAGTTTATTCTCGATGTATTCACTTGTCAGCTCACTTGGTGCCACTTAGGATTTTTCTCATTAGACAATTCCTCAATCAGCAATTCCATTCCACCTTGCTCTTTGTATGATTCCTCCACAGCTTCGTTCAGATGAATAAAACTTTATTTTTACCGAATAAAATCCATGAACCATCCGTCACTGACGTTATTTTAGCAATATCCTATAAATTTCCTTTAGCAATGTAATGAATAAACATTGCCTAACGCTGTTTTAAAACAGTGTAATTCATAACAATTATTTACGCGAGACCACAGAGGTGAACACTGTGATAATTTTTGCAAATTATTTATTTGTTCGCTAAAATTATTTTAATCCTACAAAGATAAATTCTAATTACACTATAGTTCCACCAAACGCTTTCATTCTGAGGTCTCTATAACGTTAAAATTAATTCTAATATTTCGTGTATATGAATCGGGATGTGCAAGTCAGTTGGGGGTCTGCCTATACTTCGAAGGTTGTCGGCTCGATGACCGTGAGAGACGTATTTGTCGTCCGAGGACGATATCAATCTCAAATCTCAAAATGTTGATAAGTCAGATTGGATACATTTCACCCATCATATCTTCCACAACATACTTTTTCCAAGCTGATAAATATTTGCCAGACAGGAGGTCGTAAACACGAAGTCAGATCGTATTCGTCACAAATCGAAGCATCAGAAGTGAATGATTTAACAAAACCATGATGCATATCAACCAGTGTGAGGGCGTAGACCGTGATCAAGGGGGGCGGTCGGACAAACCGGGGAGCATTCTTGTTTAAAAATTATGGTTTTACAACACAAATTTTATAAATATTACTTTTAAATAAAATCAAATAAATAATTAACAATTGGTATTATTAATAACAATTATTTATTAAAGTTATTAATATGGTAATTAATATAATTAATCTGGTATTTTTAATCTTATTCATCCGGTATTATTAATAACAATTATTAATCTCGTAACTTTTACGAAGTATGCCATTTATCAACTTCAATTTTATCTGTTAAGAGTTCAGGTCCAATAGGGGGGGTCCCCTTAACCCCCCTTAGTCCCCCACATAGATCCTCCACTGTTGTCAACTATACATCACACAGCATTATTTCTCGTATGATGACAAAAAACACAGGCGTATTAATGTTTTTGTAAGTAATATGTCGTAAAAGAAATCTCGAACAATCACTTCCCAACATTTGATCACCTCCCACTTACATTTGATTGGCACGTTCTTCATTCTATCATTTCGTAACAGCTCTCATTAGCCTCTTACTAGTCTAGACGTTCACACTCCTGTTGTCATTTCTATTTTAAGAGTTTTTATTGTAGGCCGGAGAATTTGGTACTTCCTGCCAACGAATTTTTTTGCGTTTTTTCGTAAAATATGATTTCCAAGATGTGTGCTATTCAAAATTTATTTAGATAGTTCTAACCTCCATTAAATATAGATGGTTGTGGGCGTAATTCGAAATGAAATTAACTGTCTTAGTCTCGCCAATTTATTATTAGAGTAAACTTGTAAATGTAGCAAATGCTTGTCTGGAGGAAGATTACTGAAGATGACTGTTATGCGGTCGAAAACTGATTCTGATAATAAATATATGGTTGGCGAGACTAAGACAATTAATTTTAGTTTCTAACCTGTTTTCCCGTTAGCCTATTATATATCTTCGGAATCGCATTTACATCATATAAGCACGAAAAGTATACAGAAGATTTGAAACACGTTATATAAAATACATTTCCTTCGATCAGATTTTAGATTTCAGACTGTCTTCATGCTATTCAGAACTATAATCCAAATACCTCAGCTCTGCTGTCATTCTTCCCTAACATTTTATCGCATCAAACTGTTCACTTTCCCTGGGCCAACTTCCGCGTGAGGACAGTCGATCGCTGCCAATGTCATGTTACTGTAAAACCTATCTCTTCTTTGGTCTCCATGTTGAAATAATATTGCATTATCATAAAATACTTTCAAACATCATTTGACTCCATGTCTCGTGATACAAAAAATAGTTTGAAGGACTTGGCGATGACGTCTTGAGAAAGCTAATGTTTATTTCCGTATATGTCAAACAGCTTAATTTAATAATATTCACTCAGTAACTTGCTTAATTCCAACCATTCACAGAACTAATTATCATTTTCATAATTATGACTAATTACTGACCATTTTTATCTCAAGTAATCAGTTTATGGATTGAGGTGACACAGTAATATTTGGTAAACGTTGCATATCTGAAATGATATTTATAATAATCACTAATTGGAGTTAAAATTACGTACAGACAGAGAAATTATCGAGATTTTACACCACTACTCTTCAACTTGTGCTTTCGTTTTTATTCTTAACATGATTAGGTATAAATATTTACATTAATTTCACGTTCTGTTGCTGCATTTCATAGTATATCGTGGCAATTCGTGAACATCTGAAGAAGACCCAAAACATGGGTAGAAAAGTTGTTTATTGATGTATCTTCAACAATAAATATCGTAAATAATCAACATAAAGGTAATATAATTTAATTAAATGATATGAATAGATATCGATTCATTTGGAATGATGTATTTACACACAAAACAGAAATTTTCGTATTTTCAAAATTCTTTAAGCACACTGTGAGGCTGCGAAGAAGACAATTTTTTGCATTTTAATTAAAAAAATGTTCTCTAATGTGTTCGTCTTACCTATTTTATAATTTTCCTTCGGTTGATGTATTACGAGAATAGAAGGATATTGTATGCGATCGCTCACCCAGACTTGGCCCAGAGTCGAGTAGCTAGGGACGCACACGAAGGCCGTAGTCGATGGCGCGGTGGGGTCGACCTTCCAGCGCGCCATCCAACCCTCCCGCGCCCGCGGACGGACGTTGCAAGCGCCGCCGCCAGATGGTGCAGACGCCGCCGGCGCATAAGCTGCCACTGGCGCAGAACTGGCGCTCGCTTCCGGTCTTCGCTTGGGTCGTTTGATGCGCCTATGCCACATCCCGCGCAGTGCCCTCCGACGACAAGGGTTGCACTCTTTGCATGGACTACATGTCATGGTCCAAGGAACATACAAACAGACATTACTAATAATTTTCAGAAACGTATGTGTGTGTATTTATGTATGTATATATACTATTAAATACTATATATAATATTAAATAAAGTGTGTGCTGAAATGTTAAATCCGTTTCTACCTCAGGGTCCTTAATCGGAATTGATGTATTGCTTCCGGAGAGTAAATTGGTTTATTGTCCTCCACGTGGTAATACCTAGTTTGTAACTGCTTTTTTTTACACTAAATTTATGAAACGTATAATTAAAAAAATACCTGAGTTTTTAGCTATTTAAATTTTGACAAAATAAAAATACGCATATCACAATTACAGAATTTAACCATTTCGATTCCAAACACAAAAGCAATACTACGTCACTACGATTTACTCTCTAGTAATGAACTAGCTCTTCTGACGAAGTCTGGCATTACAGACGAAACGTAGCGTTGCATCCACGTGTTTGGAATCCAAATTGCTACATTGTGAAAATGTGACGTGTATTTTATTTTGTTGATTTCAGTCAAAATGAAAACTGCCTGCTAAAATCTTAGGTGTTTTTTGTATTCAAAAGAGCCGACGCTGAAACCATCATCATCATCATCATCATCATAGACGGTAGAACCTCGTGAATGAAGCACAGAAATAGTGCGTTCACAGTTTAGTTGGCAGCATGGTGCTCATGGAGAATCGTCTCGCTACTATCTGTCCTGAGAACATCGACTCTGATAACTTAGAAAATCTGTATAAAACCGTATTTCACTTACAAGCAAATAAAAACTACCTCTCATCATTAGTTGGACTGAAAGCTATATAATGAGGCAATTTTTTTAATTTATATCCATTGACCATAGAGAAAACCATAGTTCGTGACTTTGCACAACAACTCCTTTTTGGATTGGTAAAAAAATTGAAAATAAAAATACATACCAATAAGTCAGTTTTTAGCCAAATGTTAAAATTTGGTTTCACTCAAAGTTATAATAATTTTAATGTCATAAATTTTGCAAGTACAAAATGTGTGCCAACAATAGTGGGACCTGAGACGTGTCGGATTGAAGATTTATCAAAACTAAAGAGGTTTTCTAAAACCAAAACTGCTTTTAGCAATGAATGAATGATTATTGTACTTTTTATCTTTGATATTTTTCATTTATCTTAAAACACAAAAACTTCAATGATAAGAACCATTTTCCCAAAAAGTAACAGGTTGAATGTACGAATTTACATCAATTTCGCATCTCTATAATTATTGAAACTGGTATTACTTATAATAATGGAAGAAACAGTCATGTTTTACGACAAACATCAACGTGGCATAAAACATTAACGGTAAAGATTAGCAAACAAGTACCGGTTAATGGACCAAACCACAACAGCTATGTGAGAAGTTAAACGTAACAGTGTCATGGTATTGGAGTGAAAATAAATTTATGTGTCCTTATTAACGCCGTAAATAGTTTCAAATTATTTAATTTGAATTGAAGTTTTGAAAAACAGCGCTATCTATCTATAAACAACTTTGTTATCAGTTACTTATTAAATTTATTGAAATCATTTGTGCTCTAACTTTGTTTTTAATTCCCTAAATAAATGCGAAAATTTTTCAAGAGAAAATGTTTTCTAATTTAAAAAAGGAAGTGTTCAATATTAACTCAAATCTAGCCTTTAACCTATTTTGGGATTCAATATTTGAATAGCGAATATAGCTCATCAGTTTAGTCATTCTTGCTGCATCTTATATCGTAATTATTCGTATGCCTTAAAGAATTTATTAAAGCAAAACTCAGCATTCATAACTCCTATCCTAAATCAGTAAGTATCAATAAAAATTTCACGATAACATAAATATTTGTAAACAAGTCCTTCGTGTTTGTTTTCTTAAAAACAACCTTGAAACACGTCTTGGTGTTCATTTTCTCCTTTACTTGGAATTGACCTAAGATGATATATTTTAATGTAAAGATAAATCTTATTAAAGTGTGGTCCCGTCGTTGTTGTCGAAAGATATTCCTGATCTAACCGTTAACGAGGTCACAAATATGAACATTTTTATAAGGTCATCTGCGGTTTAAAAGAAATGAACCAAATCTAAGGCAAAAACTTCATTAAGAAATAAATACGTTTCGTACAGTGTTGTCCTCGCTTATTGAACGGTATTATTCCGAAAATATAGCTAGTCAATCGCAGCAATTAAAACGAATTTTATTTATTATAACAATAGTAATGTCACTTCTACACTCCAACAGCGAACCTGTTCAGTACAATGTCTATAATCTATACTAAAACACAATAATTGTATATTCAATTGAATGGTGCTGCTGGTATGTATTATTTATTACGTTGGTGCAAATTGAAGATTATGAAAATAATGCGTCTCAATAAGAATTTCCCCAACCAAAAGAATATAATTTTTTAATGAAATATAGTTTACTTCGTAGTTGAAGAAATATTAACTTTTTAAATCTAAATATTTTTTTTAACTCCTCGCCCGTCAGATTCATATTCGTTCCAAAATGGCCAGGATTTTGCTAAAGAGGGTAGGGTCTGAACTAAATGAAATAATCTCTTACAAAGACGCGTATTTTGTTTCAATTCAAAATTCTTACAGTTGCTATAAACTGAGCACCATCTCAATCATTAATATCAGAATTAGGTCAACAATCCTTTGTATAATTCAATTCACTTTAATGTTTTATTTTTTCTGTATAACTGAGGGGTAAATACTTGACCCCCCTCCCCTTTGTCTACATCATTGTCCCGAATAACATTATTCACTGCTAGGATTGCAAACAGAAGTTTCAATAACCGGATATAACTCACGACAGCGAGAAAATCCAAAATACACTTTATAACTTTTTACGCATATCAATTATGTTTTTTAATTACCAAAAAAAATTGGATGATGAAATTGTCTCAATCTTATTTATGAGTTTTGCCAGTAAGGTTTTAGAATTGCCTGAAGATGATAGTTCTTTTCCGCTTCCATTCTGTTTACGAAAGCAGAGTCATTTACATTCAACTTTATGGCAACGTCAGTTGAAAGTCTTTAAGTGCTGTCGTTTATCCATGTCTGGAAATGTTGTATAGCTGATAACCAAGTCCGACCCGCACATTTCACCCGTTCGTAATGGTCCGTCTCGAAGTCGACGAGACGACACGGTAGGGGTAGCCAAATTACGCACCGCGCGCCGTGTCGCACATTGAAGCATATATACTTCTAGGTAACAATCAATGTATTATAAACTCCGGAGTGTAATTAACCCATAAACAACCAGGTTGTGTCATTTATGACAGCCTACCATTCTTTACTTTCTCATCTACGTAGTATCAAGAAATTTTTTTTAAATTGAAAAAAAAAAAAACGAAAGCTAGATTTCGACGGAAATATCCGTTTTGGCGATCCCTGATTCTGAAAAAGTGATTTCCGTCCGTCCGTCCGTCCGTCCGTCCGTCTGTGCGCAGCGATTCTGAATAAACGGATGAATAAATTTTATTCGCATTTCGTATCCAAGGTAGAATCTACTTGTTGTCGAAGCACGGTTTCTATTTATTTTTTTTACTTCAAAACAAAGGATACTTCACGTAAAGGTCAAAGTACTCTTTTGAATGTTTCTCAAAAAAGTCTCCCACGATTTTCCTTAAATTTTCTATACATGAAGTATATTTTCCTTACATTTCTATACAATTAGTATACATTACATCCGCATTAGTGGTATTTCTCATGAAAGTTGGAATAGACGCAGTAAAATATATCAGTCTGCTACCCTTACACATTAGTCATTGTTTCAATAAGCTTGAATAATATGTAGGAGTGTAAATGGACCAAGCAGACGTAGAATACATTTTTTGTAAACTGAAATGATAGATATGATAATGATAAAATACATAGGAGGACAGCAAAAGCACTGCTGATACGAAAATACATCAATTTCTGTATAAAACGAAATTACATTTACATAACATTTTTACGATATTTATGAGATTGATATGTCTCTATGTGTTTTTAAATAATATTCTGAATTTTTATTTTACTTCCAAATTTCAAATAAAATACAGTAATAAGTTCATCTAGAGACTTTGAGCACGAATAGAGCACTGGAAGACGACCAAAATATAGAGGACCACACGCCAGAAATGGCCCTTCCGCCTTAGAATTTTTTCTCACTCTACGCTGCAGACAGAGAAACGTATATGAGAAAGTACGTGCAATGGTTTTGCTCCACTAGTTTTCATTTCCTTTCGAACTTAATACGTGAAAGTTATTAAGTTCGAGAAAATTACTTATAAATATGTGCTGTAGAAAAATCATAGAATGCCTAACAAAAGAATTGCACTACGTGTCACTTATCATACTGCCTTGTTAAATTTGTCACACTGAAAAACCTTGAAGATTAAAATCTTATTTACTTTAATACATTAACTGTATTTAATGGAGTAGACTACAGTAGGATCCCTCTTAATCGGCCTCAGATCATCCGGTCCTTGGATTAATCGACCAATCCTGTGGAACAGTTTTTCTCTCTCTTTCAGCATATAGTAGCTGGCAGGTAGTGACTCGAACATAGTTTTGCTGGAAAGTTCCTGGGAAGTAAAACAGGGTGATGTGACGTTAGGCGTGCAATGTGTTTGTGTTGTGGTGGGCAGAACGGGGGAGGAGGAGGGGTTTGCCAGTTTGATTCTCCTCTCGCTTCCGAGTCCATTTCTATGTGAACCAAATGTGATCGTGATCGTGATCGTTTATGTATGTACAAAAACAGTACAATAAAATGAATTGCAATCACGTCTCGTCCTGCTTGTTTATTCGCGATAACCTGATTAAATTGTAGGTTCTTTTTGAACGAAAATTGATTTTTCGCGGAATTAACCGGATTAAACGGTCAGGGTCTCGGTCCCGACCAGAGAGGCTCTACTGTATCAGTACTTAATCGAATTTACTACTCCGAAGATTGGGATGAGGGTGAACAAGAGGAAAGGATGCAATGAAGGTGACTGCAACCGCGAAGGAAACGCGTGTCGCGCTGCGTACTATACGAGACGCTGAAATGAGACAACGAAACATTTGTGGAAATACTCGGTACTTGTTGGTTTCCGCTGACCAGGAAATAGGATTCCGTGTCTAAGTTGATTGAGGGCTGTGAATCTTGAACTTTGAATGTGTTGAAGGAATACACAAATAAAACAAAGAAAGAGTAAATTATTGTTTGCACTTTTCTCAATCTCACACAAAGATTTGTAGCGTTTATGCCCAAGCATTATTTTCCGATCAAACGACATATTTTCCGATCAATTTTTCAGATATTTGGAGAAAACAGATTTTTTCAGAAATACAATACAACTGGCAAGATGTTATTTTAAGAAAAACATCTTGCTTTATACTATTTAAATTGTTTATTTTATACTATTGATAATCGTTTCTGAAATTTCTGGAAAAGTCCTCTACACATTTTCCCTTTTCAATCGATTATTTTTACTATTTATATTTAAACTCACTTTTTTCCACTAGCATCCTTTTACTGTCTCCCAAATATTTCAAAGCATTATTTAAAAAGCTTTCTCGAGTTTTGCATCTGGATTTCTGGTAACGAAATAAAACCACTACATGATTATAAAATATCAATATTTTCAAGAGCCATTTTCGTCTCAATTTGGGGACTTAAATTAAGTACTATACAAACTAAAGGTTTTGTTTAAGATATTTTGAGGTTAATTAGAATCGAATACGACTTATCACGCTCGTAATAAACATTTAAAGCAAATCAAAATACGAAATAATTTGTAATATCTGTGAATGCGCCTATTCAGTATCACTCTTAATCATATTCTAGAATATTGACATTATGTGAAGAAATTCGTGACACAGATACTACATGTAATATATACAAAGCTAATCGTTACACTCAATAACACGCTCACTCAGTCGCTGACACAAATGACGAGTCTCTTGCCAGCGTCGTACAAAAATGGTTGAAAGCTCCAGGAAGTCGTCTCAAAACAGTTAGGAAATTAAAATTTGTCCGAAAATTTTATTTTCAAAAATCTGCAAATCAATAAATGTTTCTTCATTTCTGGTTCAACTGTTTTAAAATGTTCCACACAAATGAAATACTTTCATCAAAAAAATACCAAAACTGGCGGAAAAGCAGACCTAATGGCTTGAACCTCGCCACGTTAAAAAGGCATTCATTATTCTTATTAATATTATTGTTATTATTATCATGGACTTTCTTCTCAGCATACCTGGTGAGTATTTCCGTACGCGTCCAAGAAGTTCCATTTCCCTTAGGTTGCGTCTCCTTGAGAAATTTTTCAGGTGCACACTCTCCGAATTACGTGAACCGGCCCCAGAATGGCTATTTTTTGGACCTCACGACCTCACTTTCTTGAACCTCATGTCTTTCCAGGAATTGATGATGATGATGATGATTATTATTATTATTATTATTATTAGAATTCTTCTGTACGCAATTCAGCAGAAGCATGAGATAAGCGGATCAACACAAGTGGCCTAGCAACATCCACAATTTATTCTATTCTATGTACAGAATAGCCACTTTTTAATACTTCCTCCATTAATCTCTTTCGCCAATGACAAGACAAGAAAGAAATTCCCGCAACTACTTCCTCGCGAGTAGGTGTTGAGCCGTGTCGCTAATTTCGCGTCCGTGGTCAGCGCCTCACTTGCTTTCGAAGAGTGGGCAGTAATTTCAACGTCCGTCACTCAGGGGTCGGGGAATCCGCTTGCCCCGTTGATGGCCTTCCCCAAGCTAAGAACAGGTTTTTTCTCTCCGGTACACATTTGTGCAGTTTAGCCACGCGGCAACGCCCTTCACGAGATGAAAGGCTCGCCATACGAAATTGTGGGCGGCGACGGACAGTGAGGTCTACCCACGCATCTCAACGGGTGTACAGTGGTCGCCAGTATACTGTCAATGACTCTACAAACATTCACTTATTCTATCTTCCCGTTTATTGTATAAATTTGATGATCAATAATAATAACCTTTACTGTCAAAAAAAGCAGTTGCAAACTGCGTGTTACCACGTGGAGAATAATAAACTAAGTTACTTTCCGGAAATAGCAAGAGACCATCCCATCAATTCCGATCAAGGACTCAAAAGCATTCGTGGATTTATTAAAAAAATATTTAATAAACACGTACTGTTATCCATTTAATATTCCAAAATGAATTGTAGATATTATGCGCAGTAAAAATTCGATATTAATATAAGAAAAGTATTAATGACATTCCCACCCATGGAAAATCTGCCACTACCCGAAGGAAAACCGGAGAAAAATGATACATGGATACAGAAGACTGAATTTTTCCATAAAACCTCATAGACAAAAATTTTAGAAAACCATTTATTACATCGATGGCAATAGTATAAATAATTGAAATCTTCCCTTAATAGTACTTATTAGTTTGTCATTACTACAATGACATTAATAATTATCTCTATGCAAGTAATGAAAAAACATTTACAGGAAATGTAAGTAGTGTAATGCGAGAGAGATCATATTAAGATTAAATTAGTTTATTGTCCTCCACGTGGTCATACGCAGTTTGTACTGTTTTTTGACCATAAATTTATTATATATTAGGACAAGCCATTGGATCACGTTTGTACTCATATTGTCACAAACACAACGAACACTCTCAAGACATATAAGCTCAATCAAAATCCGATGGAGAACTTGTTATAAAGCCTAGAGCTATACGCAGGATTTGCTTATGGGAGGGGAGTACAAATTAGAATTCGTTAAGACCTCAATCCAGCCAATCGAAAGCTTATCCGTCGAAATTAATAAGATCTTTTTGTCCATAACAAAGGTTTAATTTGAGCTTCGGAAATATATTTAGTTGACTCATTGAATTAATAATTAAACAATTCGTTATCCTTTGATCCTATCCCGTATTAACTACATGGATAGCGGTTATTATTGCAATACTAGGAGTGATTACTAAAGTATTCAAATTTTTTAGCCTTCCTGGAACAGTTGATGCAAAAAGTCCTCTTACTGCATGTAGAGCAACTACAGCACTATAAGAACTTCAGGGGACATTTGTAATTATCACCAAATCATTCTCAAATCGTCTAATAGCAACTACGAATTACGAGAGTGATTCGGAGTTGCATCCTACTGAAAAATAAGAAATACTAAAATATTAAAGTATCTCACAATACTCTGCTCGGCAAGGAGAGTAAATTAGCATATTGTCGTCCGTGTGGTTTTAAGCTGCGTTTTGGCAATAAATTATTTATATTGATTTATTATGAGGATTAATAACTCATATTCGAGGTGAGTGTGTTACTATTTTACTTCTTCCTCGGTTTTACCCGAGCAACATTAACACGAACACTAACAATACACAGAACATTCCAAAAATGGTTCTGCTTCTTCAGAAAGATTTGACCAATAGCGTAGGCTTTGGCAACCACTGTGCGCACTCATGCTGTCAATCTAGTGTGCTACTTACCGTGCGTATGTGCTCCGCGGCTCACACGTTAGTCGTCAATGTCGCTTGTCGGTGGCCGGGAGCCAACGTGTCAGCTGTCACTCTCGCTGTTTTCGCTTTACGAGTAATTTATGATGAACTTCCTACCATGGTCGGCGAGATCGTTCTCGGGCACTGGAATCCGGACTTCTCATGTGTTGTGTCGAACTGAAGATTTATGCAAATCGAATCCTTGCAGATTAAATAAAAATAAATTCCTTTTTGGTCGTTTCTGGTTCGAAAATATTATGGTTTCCATCTTCCATCAAAAACAGAATAAAGGATTTGTTTTGAGCGAAACATCTGAAGATCACACAATTTCTTACATTGTTTCCACTCACACAGATTTCTCCGTGAATTAATAACTTGGAAAGTTTATTGGTGGAATTTCCATCATTCTCATACTTAAAATATGAAATAGAAATAATTTTATGATAGATTTATTAACAAAAATGGTTCCATGAAACAAGTCTGAAATTTTTATCAAAGGGTTTTTGCCACGATAAATTATAGAACAGAAAAATATTATTAAGCAATCCGTCATATATGTAGGCAACCCTCTAAACAGCCGTAGTGTCTACGCTAACCCTTTGAGGTTTCGACATGCACGTTTTCGCGAACCAATTTTTCATCATACCAAGGAACACGATAAAATGCCATCAAATGGAACGGACGGTAGTAATCATACCCAGTCTCCAAGGAATTTGAATTTTGTCTGTCTTAGCACACTAGTATACTCCTTTCTTCCCTATCAATTCTGGCACAACAGAAGATTCAGTCGTCTCCTTAACGTAACGGTAGCATTCGCGATTTGTCATCAAGTACAAGGATCCTGTACGGTGCTACATTATTGATAGTGATCTTCCAGGCATGGTTTAAGGATTAATTCCTCCTAGCCTGGTACCAGAGCTGACCTAACCTATTTTCTTTCAGATATCTCCATCCACAGGCAAATTCTGGTTAACACAAACTTGCGAACTAGACCCGACACTATCCATCCAATTTTACTTTCACTTATGTACGTAGTTTGTAGAAAGTTTTAAATTGTATCAAAAGTAATTGAGTCGGTTAACATTTGTTTCTGAGTTACGCCCATTGTACTAAGAACCTTACGGTTCTTCTACTGATGCAGACCTCTTCAATATTCTCAAAAAAGAAAAAAGAGAATTGAATTACATCATTTTCGTTCAAGTTTTGCCATAAGAAGCATTAGATTTTTATTGATCTATTGACATTAGTGTGCTCTTTGTATTAAACGTAAAATTCAAACGAGACACCAAGAGAAAATACTGCGAGAAGTTTACTGCCCTCGCAAATAATTACTTCTTCCGTGCTCAAAATATGAACTACACGGTATGTAACTATGAACTATACATACGTAAACAATGTGAACTATTGTTACAAAAAGCTTTAACAATGACAGATACCTCCTGGGGTAGATTCCATCGTTGAAACATCGACGGTCACGGAACTCTCACTAGAACGACACATCCGAAATTGCGCTTTACAGCTTTGAAATCACCCGCCACGTGAAACTTATCAGACATTGTCAGACATTCGACTATCGCGTCGGCAATAGGTCACATGGCGACGGATACCTGCTCATGTAGACACCTTAGCCCTTCGTAAAGCAAAATGATGATATTAAGAAATCACGAGGAAATCACTTCTGTGTTAGAAGCTGGTAAAGTCATCGCAAATTTTTTCTTTTATTCTAGGAACTTCACATCAAACAGGAAATAAATACAATGCTGGAAACTATCAAGCCATTTCCCTATTGCCCTCTTTTTAAATAATATATTTAAATAAATTTATTGTCAAAAAACAGTACAAACTGCGTATGACCACGTGGAGAAAAAAAACTAATTTACTCTCCGGAAGCAAGCAAGGGACCATCCCATCAATTCCGATCAAGGCAGAGGCGGTTTCAAAAAAATTCAGCATAAGTTCCTAGATAAGATAAAAAGTTAGCTGAGAGTTATAATACTAATAGAATGTCAATATGTTTGTAATTTTAAGCAAAAAATTACATGTACAAGTTTATAGAACTATAGATTATTCTGAGTATAGTGCTTAAAAATCATAAGAGTTGAAAAAAAACCACCAAATTCACGATTTATTGTTACAATAAACACGCCCTTAGACAAAGCCTAGAGAACCTGTATGATAAATCCGCCTCTACCAGAAGGAAAAACGGAGAAAAACCCGGGCCAGGATGGGGCTACAGACTTTATGTACACAACCGTGCCAAAGTTGAGTACACATAAAACTAAATTAATATGAGCCATAAGACAACACAATCATGCAAGAAAATAGTTTTTG
>NNCF01125986.1:234664-286142 GCA_002313205.1 Laupala kohalensis | reverse complement strand
GACGAATTTAACTTTTGTTAAAATCAATAAATTCTTTTACAGTGTAGAAGCACTGGTGCAGGAGGTAGTTTTTAACCGCGGATTTGAAGATATTCAATTTCATAATATCTTTTATATTCTTGGGCAGGGAATTATATAGAACGATTGCCGAATGATAAGGTCCTTTTTGGCAAAGAGTGGTTGACACTCTAGGGCGATGAATATTACTACTATTGCGTGTATAGAGTTCGTGAACGATACTGTTAAGTATAAAGCAAGGGTGGTGCTTCAGTAATTCGGACTTAACAAACACGACTGTTTCATAAATATAAATGCAGGGAAGTGTTAATATATTTAATTCCTTGAATAAAGGTTTACAAGAGTTTCGGGGGTGAGATTTACAAATTATCCGAACTATCCTCTTCTGAATTCTGAAAGTTTGAATACTCTGACCGGAATTACCCCAGAAGGTAATGCCGTAACGTAAATGGGAGTAAACGTTTGCAAAATATACGCAACGGGAAATACGTGGACTAACTGCGTTAACTAAGATTCGGAATGCGTAACACAATTTGCTTAATTGGGAATTAAGATTGTCAATGTGACAATTCCATTTGAGGTTGTCTTGAATATGGAGACGTAAGAATTTTGTATTCGTAACAGTTTTTAATTGTGTTCCGTTTAAAGAAAGAGAAACCTGGGGTAAATATTTTGTATTACTATTATGAAATGACATAGACACTGTTTTGTCCGTGTTTACATTGAGACGATTTGCATGGAACCAAGTCGAAAGGTTTGACAAAACTTTTTGAGTATTGGCGTGTCATCAGCAAAAAGAACTATTTTGCAAAAAAAGAACCATTTTGCAATCTGATGTGGATGATGACATGTCGTTCACATACAATAAAAAGAGTATAGGGCCGAGAATTGATCCTTGGGGTACTCCGCAAGTAAGTGGCTTTGTTTCTGAAAGACAACGCTGAAGTATTTTATTTTTAGTATAGGATATTTCTACCTGTTGATATCTATCCTTTAAATAAGAAGTTAGCCGTTGATGTGGAAGTCCACGAATGCCTAAGGAATGCAATTTGGTAAGGAGAATTCCGTGATCGATGACATCGAATGCTTTGGATAAGTCAAGAAAAACACCCTGAGGATTTTCTCCACTGTCTAGAGATGTGGTAACATCGTTTAAGAAGGAAAATATGGCGCTTGTAGTGGAAAAGGATTTCCTAAAACCGTGTTGATCATCAGAGAGAATATTATTTTTTGATAAAAAATCTAGAAAACGCTTATAGAATAATTTTTCTAGGATTTATGAGAAAGTGGGTAGTAGAGATATTGGTCGGTAATTTCCAATATTAAATTTGCCACCTTTCTTGTGTAAAGGTTTCACTTTAGCTCTCTTAAATATGTTGGGAAACACCCCTTCCGATAAAGAACTCTTAAAAATATTTACGATTGGATTTAATATAGCGTGGGACGAAGATTTAACAATAAACTCAGGTATATCATCTATGCCTCGTGAAAATTTGTTTTTTAAGGAGCTGATGATTCCCATGACTTCACTGGCGTTAGTTTCGGAAGTGAACATAGAATTGGGTATGTGGGTGGATATAATTGGAGGACATTGATTTGGATATATTGAGTTCGTTATTTTACCAACTTCTGAGAAGTAAGAATTAAACAAACTTGCGATGTCCTAAGGATTTGATACGATTTTGCCATCTTTTAGTAAGGAAACATTTTCTTCGCGATTTTCAGAAGTTGACGTGTAATTGTTAACAATATTCCACATGGCTTTCATCCGGTTGTTCGATTTTAGTATATGCCTGTCGTTTTCCATAACTTTAGCTGCATAGACTACTTTTCGGAGAATAGTCTTATATTTACGAAAATAATTATGGAATTCGGGTGGTTGGTTATAGCGTTTTGAAAGATAATATATATTATATAATTTTTCAAAAGTACTGTTCTTTAAGCAATTACAACTATTATAAAAACTGTTTTATACGCATCTGCAAGACTTCTTATCCCATAATTAATCTCTCTCTGAAAATCAACCCGGTTTTAGAAAATCCTTTTCCACAGAGTTATTTTTTCTCTCTTGAATGACGTTGCTATATGTATTGACTAGAAAAAATCCTCAGTGTTATTAATTTATCTCAAGTATTTTATCACATCTATCGTGAAATTATTCTTTCAAAAGGGCATGCTTTTGGTATTTGTTGTTTTAGAACATCAATGGCCAGCTTTGGTACCTAGGTATCTTAACAGATTAAAATTTTCTATGCTAATTATCATGTGCTTCAGCATTATATCTTTTGGAAACAAAGCCTCTTTCTTGTGGAGTTTCTCAGTTCAAGGTTATATTCTAGACCCTATATTGAGACTTAATTGTTGATAAATTATAATTAGTTTTATTAAAGCAACTGAAGGAAGTTTAGGTTTATTTGTGCAGTAAAACACTTTTGTTCATTTAAATATTCTCTTATTCTTTTATTTTGTAGTATCTGTTTTTTTTTTTTTTTTACAAGTTACCACAGATAGTTGGCTTTTTATTACAGATGAAAAGATTTTTTCTTTCATAATGAATGAACCTGTGATACATGTAAAACCTTTTTTGTTTAAGTTTAAAATATGGTGTTGTTTTAGCAGTTGTTAAATTTTTGTCACAGAAGAAAGTTAACATTTGTTTTTTGATGATCATTGAAATATTCACTTATTTGTTTATTCATAAAGTACCTAGTTTTTTTTCCTTACAATTTCATATGTATGATAGGTCTTTTAAATGAGTATTTAAAAAAAATAGAATTGAAACATAAAAATATTAGAATTTAAATAAAAATAAGTTTAAATAATTGAATAGGCTTACTGATTGGAGTTAACAGCAGATAGATGAGTTGGAAGAAGGGAGTCACAAAAGCAAACTCAGTTCCAAGTCTCCTAAATTCTCTTGATGGCTCTGATTACAACATATTTTTTGAAGTGAAACATGCATTTTGAAGTCTATGCAGTGTGGCAAGCTGCATATGACAAATGATATGAAACACACATTTTGAAATAACTTCTTCTCTGATTGTCTATCAAAGATTCAATGGATGTTGCCAATTTGTTATGTAAAGCAAATGGTGAAACTTTTGTTTCAATGTTTTTCAAACATGGTTTAAAAATGTAGAAACTTTCATGAATTAATTACTGCTTCATGTTTTTTTATTTACTGTAAATTGTTATTATAACAATAATTATCATTTGTTAACCCATACCTATAAGAAACCATCTTGTCTCCTCTCTCTGAAATCTTGTTTTTAGCTTTCAAGAATACTGATTATGCTAACTAAGATACTTGGTCCATGAACTTATCTCTGACAAAAGAAGATATTCTTTTTTTTTAATAATAATAATAAATTTATTGTCAAAAAACAGTACAAACTGTGTATGACCACGTGGAGGACAATAAACTAATTTACTCTCCAGAAGCAAGCAAGGGACCATCCCATCAATTCCGATCAAGGGCCCTAAGACAGAGGTGGATTTAACATTTCAACATACTCCTAACAATAAAAATAGTTCGACACGTGTTATAGTATTAACACAATACCATCAAATATTGTATTTAATAAAACAAAATAGTTATTTCACAAGTACGTATTATTATCAAGCCATAAATCATTCGGAAAATATTGTTGATAATTCGTAACTATTAAATAACACTAAATTCGCTCATAATTATTTCAATTGATGCCATCTCCAAGCAGCGCCTAGGGAGTATTTATAAAAAATCCGCCTCTACCCGAATGAAAAGGTGAGAAAAACCCTGGCCAGGATGATGTTTCACAGCCAGATAATTTAACAATTAACATATTATGGAATGACATTGAAAATCATACAATCGTTGATTAATAAATATAATTATAAATTTATTGCCAAAAAAGCAGTACGAACTGCGTATGACCACGTGGAGGACAATAAACTAATTTACTCTTTGGAAGCAAGCAAGGAACCATCCTATCAATTCCGATCAAGGGCCCTAAGGCAGAGGCAGATTTAACATTTCAGCAAACTCCTAGATAATATAAAAAGTTTACTATGTAATTAATACGATGTAAAAACGAATTTAAGTTATTACAAAGTTAGCTGCAAGTTATAATACTAATAGAATGTCAATATGTTTGTAATATTACGCAAAAAATTACATGTACAAGTTATTATCGAATTAAAGATTATTCTGAGTATAGTGTTTAAAAATCACAAGAGTTGAAAAAAACTCACTAAATTCACGGTTTATTCTGTCTGGCATTATCTGCCAGAGATAAAAGCTTAAAACTTGAGATTGTGTTGAAGTCTTATTCTTGTTATTCACATATTATGTTATGTTTTTATTCACGGTTTTCTCATATTATAAATTCAAGCTTGATGCAATAGTACATGCTGGAAAATCCAAAGCATTCATGTGAATTCTACATTAGACACCTCAAATAAATTATTCATCTGATATCAAGAGGTGTAACTATCGCAAATTCAGCCAGCGCAATTGCCCGGAACCTCCAGGTGCTATGGGCACCCAAGTCCAGATCCTTTTTGAAGGTCAAAAAAGGTCTTTTTAATCACCGTCCCTTAAAAAGTTGTTAGAGGTGCCCTCTGGTGTCATTTCAAAAAGTATTTAAAATGTGCACATTTATAAATGTGACACAACTGATGTCCATATGAAACACTTTAACTGACAAACAATTTTTATTGCTCAACTTTTGTTCAATTTTTCTTATCTTGCCACCTTCCCCACCAATAGTAAAATGTTCCATACAAAGTGTACAATTAATAATGAAATTTTGCATACTTGAAGTATAAATTATTTATTTATTTGTAAAACAACCTTAATGGTTAATTTGAAAATGTTTGCAATAAAAATTTTAGCTGGAGCCCCTGATGTTACCAGATGCAGATATCATAGGCGCACACCTAGGGACTTGCACCCCAAAAGAATCTAACAATTAGCACTGTAATAAAACTATTTCAAATTTATAAGATACTACATTAGCAGTGTAGACGACTGAAGACAGACAATGAGAAAGAAAAAAAATCACTTGTAAAGAGAGGTGAATGTACTAACTGATGTTAGAAGACTGCTTTCCTAATTTAGTGGTTACACTATGAATTTCCCTATATTTAATGGTCACTAATTGTTCTGCAATGATTCAAAGCAATAAGTTCAAAAGCAAGTCTGTGAATAAATTTATTAGTACTCAAGTAGTTTGACTGCAAATGACTTAACTATTACTGATTAGTAGACTTACATTACTCTTCATTTGTTAAACGATTTATTTCTATGCAAGTGCATTTTACTAATTTTGAAAGTTATTCAAACGTTTTCTCTTAATGAGGGCACAAAGCTCAAAATGTATACATTTTTCCTAATCATTGTTGATTTATAAATATATAAAAACTATTTTTGTAAGTTTATATACTGTTTCCTTACAATTAATTTCTCTGAATTCAACAAAATTTCATTTGCCATTAAAATGTCTTATTACTTGAGAAGGTACTAAAGAGTGTATTGAAAATGAATTAAAAATAGATAATATTTTGCTGTGGGTCTGTTCCCTTTTTATCTTGTAGGCTTCTTAGTAAAGTCACGTTTGTTTATAGTTACATTTGTAATGTTTGAAATTGGAGTAGCTAATGTTTGCATATTTTAAAAGAATAACGTATACCAGTACCTAATTTGGTGTGCTTTTCTGAATATATTTTTCAAGGGATGTCAATCAATTTTAATCAGTCAGGAGGAGATTGGTTTCCTCTGAGCTATCTTGACTGTGTGCCTGATAAAGTGTTTTCAAGGATTTTAAAAACAATTAAGATGTATGGATTCATAATCATATTTTATTAAGTTTTTGAAGAAGGAATGTCAATACCCAATATGCTCCTTCTTCCAGACAACCTATCTTCCAGAAAATTTAGGAATCCAATGCATGTTGTAGTATCAGGGAAGGAAAGAAGATATTTCAGGTNATTTTTTTTTTTTTTTTTTTTTTGTGGGGCTTTAGGGCTTGTCATGATGTTCTGCCATTCTCCTACCTCCTGACAGTTTGGCATAGGACTCAAAAAGCTTCAAATAGAGGAAGTCAACAAGTCTTCTAAAATGACTTCAGATTTGATTACTTTTCATCCATTGATATACGTGATTAATAAAGAAAATAAATTTCCTTAGTGTTGAGTTGAAATATTGGACTAATTGAATGGGTGTTTCTTAATTTTTTAAATTTTTTGTTCATCATTTGTGTTAATTTTCTTTTTTTGGTATGCTCATCACAATTGCTCCTTTGCACCTTGTACTACAAAAAAACGTTTTGTGAATTGTTGAGGTTGAGTTGGTTTGTCACATCGTAACTTCTAAATTTTAATAATAAATTGGAGATATTGTAGAAGACTTTTTCATGTGTTCATTATTGCTACTGCACACTTAAACAAAGTTTTCATAAGTTGGAGTCAGTTAACTTATAAAAGTTGAAAAAAAAAGTATCTAGGGGCGGGTCTATTGTAACAATAAATCGTGAATTTAGTGTTATTTCAATTCTTTTGATTTTTAAGCACTATACTCAGAATAATCTATAGTTCGATAATAACTTACATGTAATTTTTTGCTTAAAATTACAAACATATTGACATTCTATTAGTATTATAACTCGCAGCTAACTTTTTATCTTATCTAGGAATTTTTGCTGAATTTTTTGAATCCGCCTCTGCCTTAGGGCCCTTGATCGGAATTGATGGGATGGTCCCTTGCTTGCTTCCGGAGAGTAAATTAGTTTTTTTTTCCTCCACGTGGTCATATGCAGTTTGTACTGTTTTTTGACAATAAATTTATTTATTATTTATTTATTTATTATGTATTTCATTTGCAATACACATCTTTATACTTCACTCCTTTAACTTCCTGCAGATTTAATCGATTAAACCTATGATGAATTTAATGATTTCCTCTTTAATTATATACTTATTCAATACAATATTAAATTATGCTCTTTTGATTCTTTTCAAATGGATAATCTTAATTTGTGTGAATATGAAACATTTTCTGAAAGATAAAATAAAAGTAAATTAAAAGACTTAAACTCACTCATTATTTTGTTTAACACTGGAATAAAAAATATATTGATCTTGAAATACAATATTTAAAATAGTGAAAGACCAAAGGGAAGAAAATTATGTCAATTATTTAAAAATAAAACACGATTCCCATAAGTTATATCAGTTGATTTGACAAAAGAGTCCCAAGAATCACAAGTAAATATAGTTTGAAGAAACAAATAGTTCACATTTGGTTCATACAACGTTGTCATGATTGAGTAATAATATTACAGTTGAAAATTACTATACAAACTATAATGATAATAACTCTTTAAAAAACAGAGAGGTGTATTTTTAATAAATAAGAAATATTTAACATCATTGAATCCATTCTTAATTATATAAAAATAATTTGATATGCAGTTCATGATGGTTTTCGCAGAATCTTTGAAGTATCTTGGCTTTGCGCTTTCCGGGTTTCACCGCGTCATGTTGATTGTTGAAACAATGTTTTGCCTGTCTTCAGGTTGAGTTTTCTCCAAGGCAGTAGCCAAGCACAGAAATATTGATATATTTGTTATCTTGATTTGTTGATCAGATTTACCAAAGGTGTATTAAATATAAAATGAATAAAAAAAGAATATATATAAATAAAATATATTGTAAAAAAACTGTATAAACTGCGTTTGACCGCAGGGAGGACAATAAACTAATTGACTCTCTGGAAACAACTAAGGGACCATCCCATCATTCGCCCGAGAGCAGTGGCAGATTTAATATACATAAAAGAAGTTATTTAATAAATATGTACTGCTATCCATTTGTTATTCAAAAATGAAATGTAGATATTATGTGCAGTAAAAATTCAAAATTAATAATAGCAAAGGTATTAATGTCATACCCGCCTATGTGAAAATTCACCTCCACTAAGGAAAACCAAAGAAAAATCTGGTCCAGGATGGGGAGACAGAGCAAATGTACACAACCATGACAAGGTTGCATACAATTTGAAATAATTTTAAGCAAGAAGGATAAAAAACAGTATGCATGAAAAAAAAATCAGTATTTAGAGTACCATAACAATGGTGTGATAAAGTATATGAGGAGTTATCACCACCTTCATCTGAAATTATATGAAAAATAAAACTATTGAGAAATTGCAACTCACATTATTTTCTATTATTGTAGTCAGTAAATACTTTAACACTGTAAAATCAATAGCGCACTAGAAAGCTTTTCAAAGTGAACTTTTGAAGAGATTCAATTTATTAAAATCTTTTATATTTTTGTGGAGGAAATTACACAAAATTATAGAAACTTTTTGGCTACGAGTTGTTTGTTTATATAGTGGAAATACTAATAGATGTGATTTTCTCAGAGACTTCTGCAGACATAATTGTATGATGCACACATTTCTTCCGTGTACCCTACTCGTGGAAAAGATATGTGATAACTTTCAGCCAGGTAAAAATGGCCAGGAATCGAACCCAGAACTCCTGCATTGATTGCAGGGGTGTTAACCACTACACAGACTGTTCACCTGCACACCATTTCCACCCAAACTTTGGAAGACCTGAGACACATCCCCATACGGGAGACGAACGTTAGCACTTAGGAACGTGTGAAACTGGTACTTAAGTGCATACAGCAATGTGTGCTGCCTGGTTCATTATCTCCCATATGGAAATGTGTCTCAGATCTTCTGGGATTTAGGTCTGCGTGCAAATGGTATACAGTTGTGGAAAGTGTGTGGGTGGTGTAGTGGTTAACGTCCCTGCGATCAATGCAGGAGTTCTGAGTTCGATTCCTGTCTTGTCACCATAATTGTATAATGTTGGACTATCTGGTGAGTGCTGCACCAGGTTGTTTTTGTCGCTTGTCTTCACCTGCAAACACGAGCACTTCTGAAGGAGGTTGCAGCATGGCAGCTGAAACATTAAGCATCAACAACCAGGCGTGGCACCAACTGAAATAGCCCAGCACATATTGCATGGAAAAATTTTAACTATATGTGATATATTCCTTGTCTGTGTAATATTTAATCTGATTTATTCTTTACAGTTTTTCCACAAATTTATATTTTCTTTCAGTATAACATTTAAGAAACATTCTGAAAGAGCATTTGAACATTGTCCAAACAGAGTCATTGCACGAGGGGAAAAGATGACCTATTAGTGATTATGGCTATCTCACAGCTTCAGCCCATGGATCATATGTCTATGACTGCATGCTTCACCATCATTCTATCTACCTCAAAGGACAAGAATAAATTATTTAGTTATTCTATGATCATCAGCTATCTCTTTCAAATTATAGAGGGAAGAAATAATGGAGGTGTAAAATATTGCACTCTATTTTAAATATTCAAAGAAAATACCAAATGCAAAGGAAAACATGAAGTACTATACTGCAATTCACCAATCAAGTTTGTGAAAGTAATTCAGTGCTGGAAAAACAAGAAAAAAATTGAAAATAGACTATCCTGGAGCCAATTTGCAAGGACACGAAGAGATCTGAATATTATTTTTTTGACTGATTACAATACTTTCCTTATACACTCTGTGTAACTGAAAAGTAATAAAATATATAAATATAAACAAAAAATAACCTGGACTCTTTTCTTTAACAAGTTCTTACTTGAAATAATAAATCTCAAATTTAGATTTATTTTAATAGCTACAATTTATACACAATATTTTCCACTTAAAATATAGTTTATTTATGTACTAGTGAAATAAGGTTTTTGTGTTTTGTTAAATACAAATTTGTTGGTATTCTGTTTATATTATAATGTGTACTGAACTATGTTTATTCTTATCTTAGGAGTGTGCTGAAATATTCGATCTGTCTGTCTTAGGTCCTTAATCGAAATTGATGAGATGGTCCCTTGCTTGCTTCCGGAGAGTAAGTTAGTTAATTGTCCTCCATGTGGTCATACACAGATTGTAACCACCTTTTATGACAGTAAAATTGTTATTATTGTCATGTGTGTTAGAGAAGAAAAGTGAATAGAGAAAATTGCTCAGTCAATCCAAAACATTTCCCACCTCACACAAAGTTATTATTTTGATTCCTCCAAAATAAATATAAACTTCATAATGTTCTCATATACCTCTTGTTGCAGTAAAGAATTCTATCTAGATAATAAATTTATCTAGATTTCTACCTAGATAAATTTTCGTCCCACGCTATATTAAATCCACTCATAAATATTTTTAATAGTTCTTTATAGGAAGGGGTGTTTCCCAACATATTTAAGAGAGCTAACGTGAAACCTTTACACAAGAAAGAAAACAAACTTAATATTGGAAATTACCGACCAATATCTCTACTACACACTTTCTCAAATATCCTAGAAAAATTATTCTATAACCATCTTCTAGATTTTTTATCAAAAAATAACATTCTCTCTGACGATCAACACGATTTTAGGAAATCCTTTTTATCTACAAGCGCCATATTTTCCTTCTTAAACGATGTTACCACACCTCTTGACCGTGGAGAAAATCCTCAGGGTGATTTTCTTGACTTATCCAAAGCATTCGATGTCATCGATCACGGAATCCTCCTTTCCAAATTGCATTCTTTAGGCATTCGTGGACTTCATTGCTAACTTCTTATTTAAAAGATAGATATCAACAGGTCGAAATATCCTATACTAAAAATAAAATACTTCAGCGTTGTCANAAATACTTGAGCGTTGTCTTTCAGAAACAAAGCCACTTACTTGCGGAGTACCCCAAGGTTCAATTCTCGGCCCTATACTCTTTTTATTGTATGTGAACGACATGTCATCATCCACATCAATTGCAAAATAGTTCTTTTTGCTGATGACACGCCAATACTCAAAAAGTTTTGTCTAACCTTTCGACTTGGTTCCATGCAAATCGTCTCATTGTAAACACTGACAAAACAGTGTCTATGTCATTTCACAATAGTATCACAAAATCTTTACCCCAGGTTTCTCTTTCTTTAAACGGAACACAATTAAAAACTGTTACAAATACAAAATTCTTAGGTCTCCATATTCAAGACAACCTCAAATGGAATTGTCACATTGACAATCTTAATTCCCAATTAAGTAATTTGTGTTACGCATTCCGAATCTTAGTTAACGCAGTTAGTCCACGTATTTCCCGTTGCGTATATTTTGCAAACGTTTACTCCCATTTACGTTACGGTATTACCTTCTGGGACAATTCCGGTCAGAGTATTCAAACTTTCAGAATTCAGAAGAGGATAGTTCGGATAATTTGTAAATCTCACACCCGAAACTGTTGTAAACTTTTATTCAAGGAATTAAATATCTTAACACTTCCCTGCATTTATATTTATGAAACGGTCGTGTTTGTTATACCGAATTACCCTTTCTTTATACGAAAGAGTCTCGTTCACGAACACAATACTCGCAATAGTAGTAATATTCATCGCCCTAGAGTGTCAACCACTCTTTGCTAAAGAGGACCGTATCATTCGGGAATCGTTCCATATAATTCCCTGCCCAAGAATATAAAAGATATTATGAAATTGAATATCTTCAAATCCGCGGTTAAAAACTACCTCCTGCATCAGTGCTTCTACACTGTAAAAGAATTTATTGATTTTAATAAAAGATAAATCCGTCTTGTACTTTATCACGCCATTGCTGTAGTACTTTTTAAATAACTTATAACAATTGCAAAAACTATTTTCTTGTATGATTGTGTTGTCTTATGGCTCATATTAATTTAGTTTTGTGTGTACTCAACTTTGGCACGATTGTGTACATTAATTCTGTAGCCCCATCCTGGTCCTGGCATTTTCTCCGGTTTTCCTTGGAGTAGATGCGGATTTCTTATACAGGTTCGCTAGACTTTTGTCTTGGGGCGCGTTTCTTGAAACAAGAAATCGTGAATTTAGTTCTATTTCAATTATTATGATTTTTAAACACTATACTCAGAATAATCTATAGTTCAATAATAATTTGTACATAAAATTTTTTTGCGTTAAATTACAAACATATTGACGTTCTATTATAACTCGCAGTTAACTTTTTATTTTATCTAGGAATTTTTGCTGAAACTTTTGAATCCGCCTCTGCCTTAGGGCTCTTGATCAGAATTGATGGGATGATCCGTTGCTTGCTTCCGGAGAGTAAATTAGTTTATTGTTCTCTACGCAGTTTGTAGTGCTTTTTTGAAAATAAAATTTATTTATTTATTTCAAAGAAAAACGGCAAGGCGAATTATTAAATATTATATTAAACTTGCCGCAAATTTGAAAAGAAACTTAAAACTGTCATTACTAGACATTCAAAATTTTACACCACTTCACAAATAATACAAAAAAATTTCTTTGTTAAATAAATATACAAAAATTACATCAACGTTTTATGAAAAAATTGGTACTGAGTATTTTACCCTGCAGTGGGTATTAGAACACCTCTCAACAGTTCTTGATTTTATCATTTTATTTCTCCCGGCGTTCTTTAATATTGTAAATTCGTTTGTTAGTTTCCATATTTCTGTAATTTTGCAATACATCTGAATTTGCATTTTTATTAAAAAAATAAATAAATATCACAAAGAAGATCTACAAAAACACACATACGTTTTTAGTATTGTATGCTAATATGTACGCCAGAACGAATTATTTTTAAATTCGCGAAGAAGGAACATACACATTACACAGTAATAAACAGAGGTCACACTTAAGACCTCTGGATTTTTTAGTTTTTGTTTCACTTTCAAGTTATGTACTTGAAATCAATGTTCTTTATATTGTATAACTACATATAATTTATCCTCTAATATTCGGTCTAGTAGATTGTATGTACGTTCAGTGGATTGTCCGTCCCCCGTAACGCACTTGAACTCTGGCGGACAAATTAGTAAGGGCTTCAGTCATGCTTAACATCATGAAACATTTATTTTATAAAATCCGTTACAAACAGCGTACAACCACGAGGAGGAGTGTAACAGCGTCGCCTACAGGCTGGACAATTTGAGCGATAATGCTTTTCTCCTTAATCTTACTCTGTTTAACTTCTCCCCAATTGTTGAACTCAGAGCGGATCGTATGTCAACTTCTGGAAAGGAGTTCAGCCGACTGAGAATGGCGATGAGAGGACTTGTGTTGTGCTAAAGTGATGATTTTTTGGGAGAGAAAGAAAATCGAAGAACAGCGGAAATGAACGGACTGAAGAAGGGTCCAATTTTTCTATTGAAATATTTTTTGTGTTTAAATATCTCTAGGGAGAGAGTTGGCGGCAGCGGGGAAACGGAAGAAGAAGAAAAAATCAAAGAACAAGCAGCTGAAGGCCCTCCTCTCGCTGTGGTATTTTTTTACAACTGGTGGCACAGCGGTGGGATACGATCCGGTGTGGTACGATACTGGTGCCAAGTTCGTCCGAGAAGTCCAGCGAAGACCTCAACGCGACGACCGCTCAAAAGCAACCTGTGGCTTCTTCACTACAACGAATTGGTGAACACGCATATTCTTGGATACAATTACAAGTCTCAGATTCGTTATAGTTATTCGTGAAGTGAAAATTTGTACAAGTAGAAATGGCTTTTTTAACGCAGAATCTTAAAGCTACTTTAATAGAAATCGCGGGGGAAATGGGGCTAGAAGCTAATGAAAGCATGAATAAAATGCAGTTAAAAGATTTAAACGCAACTTGTTATGAGGAATATTCGGTTAAGGGACTAATCGAATGTATCAAGGCAGAGAAGGTACGCGAAGCGGAAGCAAGGGAAGCACTTGTGATAAGAGAGTCAGAGCGCCTTTTCGAATTGGAAAAACAGAATTAGTTCGATGGGTTCAATGAATTCTAGGGAAAAAGCAAGTTCTAACGTGGATATAAGTAGAATAATCGGAAAGTTTGAAAAAGATCAGGATTTTGGACTATATTTAAATCTTTTCGAAAGACAGGTTTCGAATTTAAATATTTCAAAAAAACAGATGGGTCTCTTATTTGTTAGGTTTATTACCATCCGGAATTTCACTACAAATCGTGAAAGAAATAGACAGTCAGGATTACCAAGAAGTAAAATAAAATATATTACGAAGGTTTAAAATGAGTGTGGAGAAATTTCGAATAGCTTTCTTTTCTCGCAGGAAGAGAGACAGTGAAAGGTGGGAAGATCTCAGATATTGCTTAGACACGTATCTCAATGAATGGTTTGATGGAATCCAAGTTGACTCCTTTGAAAAGTTGAAAGAAACGATGATCAGATGAAAAGAAAGGTACATCCAGACGTAAGGGAACTGTTCCGGGGCGACGTACGAAATGATAGGGAAATCCTCTGGCGGATGCCACGGAACACAACAGATTTATGAAGACGGAGGACCAGCTTCCAAGGAAGCAATTTGAGGGATGTAAAATAAGGAAAAGACCAAAAATAACCCTCAAATTTAATGAATTGAATTTCGTCACAACATTGTATCTGATAAATGAAATGAGCATTGAATTCACTCTTGACTTATTAACCTAAAAGATACATAAACAAGAAAAATTGAGCAATCAAAAATTGGATTAAGCAGAATGGTGAAATACGAATCTAAGTATCACTAAATCAGTGATCTTTCTAGATGATTACACAATTGGCATACCAATCCATCAATTCACAGACTACTTGTGTATTTTAGTATTACATAGAATTACTGCTTGATAAAATGAAATAAATACCCAAGAGTCAACAAGACTTATGATTAGAAGGAAAATCCTTATATTAATAGTGTCTTTTGATCAACACAACATTACGTATTTCATTATTACATACATATACTGTTTGATACATTGAAAGAAATATCCAAGAACCAAATGACTTATTATTAGAAAGAAAGGTTCTTTATTACGGGTGCATTTAATTAAGTGTTCAAGATCATGCCACTCCGTAATGTTTGATATTCTATTTTCCTTCTGAATTTGGTATAATCAGTGGGGATTTGTCTCGTAATAAGAAAGAAAAGTGTTCTGCTCTAGATTACACTGACGAGACCATTTAGAGAGCCATTGAAATAACTGATAACAAAAGGAACACATTAAACCATTTATTGCGGAGCAGTTCTTGGTTCAAGTCATGAACACCCACTCAATACGTGGATTGTCACCAAACACAGTACGTTAAGAACTTAAATGGTAATACTCAATCTTAGGAGTTCAGCTGGCGTTGTCTTCGGTCTGTAGCTCGATGTCTTGAAGTGTCGGGACACGCACTCGCATGGGAATACAATGATGCACACGCTAAATTGGCGGGCGCGAATTGAAGTACAGTGGAGAGAAGCATATGCGCACACGAATATAAATGCAGAATGGGAGCAAATCCCGATCGCGTGCGGCAACTTGTGAATGTGCTCTAAAATGTAGTTTAACAATACGACTTGATGTTACTCGATCTATAATAAAACGAATAGAAAATTAAATAAAAATAACTAAGTAATCAGACTTAGAAAGGAAAGGCCGACTTTGAAGTCGGGTGACTACTGTAGCGAACAAGCATGTCCGTCTGAATGTACGAGCAATAGACGATTGAGTGGCTGCTAGAGCGAACATGTATGTCCGTCTGAGTGGGCGAGTAGTGGACGATTGAGAGCGGATGCGAGGGTGAAACAGATCAGGTAGGGTGCTGGAGTGAAGGGACGCCCGTCTACTAGCACTATCTTACGGCGGGCTAAGGAAGTTCAATGCTAATGCGTGCAAATTTAGGTAAATGAAAGATGCAGGAATGGTGCGCTTTCTGGTGAAAGGTTTTTCGCCTAACAAAGGCCAGCTACCGTAGCCTGCATTTTGGGGGTGAGAAGGTGCCCGCCTAGCCTCGCTGACAGGTGCTTAGGAGCCGGTAGCCTCACTTAGGGCAAGCGTTATTTCCAACTGGGGAGAATTATGTATGCCGAAACAGGAACACTTCGAAGAAAAGTGGGCCAAATTAAATGACGCGAAGGAACTCGCCACTCGACGAGTACGAGTTAGTGCAATCCGAAATACGTAGGCCACAGAGAAACGCTGGTCCTAACTCACCTAAATTCTTTTCTAGGGAAAAAAACCGCGTGAAAATGATCCGAGTAAAACGTTAGAAATTAATTCTAATAGTTTTAGGGAAAGAAAACCCGCAGAACCAAACAAGAAAACTATGGCTAAATCAAATAGTTCAGTGTTTGAAAAATCGTATGTGAAAAAATGTTTTATTTGTCAAGCCACGGACCATTTGTCGTTCCATTGTTTTCAGAGGTCAGAGTCAAAAACGGTTGAAGAATCTGCACAAAATATTACGGAAACCATTCCGAGCGTAAATGACCAATACATTTCAATGGGAAAAATAAACGGTTTACCCATGAAATTATGGAGGGACACAGGGGCTTCAATAGACATTATTTCACAAAATAACATACATAATACGATGTATACAGGTGAAACGATCTGGGTCAATCAACCCTTGGATGAGCATCCTGTATGTCTGCCGTTAGTAGATATATGTGTAGAGGCTAGAAATCTAAAAGGAGAGATAGTTACGGTGATCTCCCAAGCCGGAGTAGTGCGCAAGGAGTTAGATCGAGGTTATTACCTTTTAGGAAATAAAACTGCGTCTCTTTCACAAAACACTCCTACTACTACTACTCTTACGTCCGAGATGGAAAAGGTCAATACATTACTGACTCGAAGTGAAGCACGGGAGGAAAAGGCGAACGAGTGTCCAGAGCCGTCCGAGGCCAAAGGACGTGAAGAAACGCCACTCGAGTTCAGCAATTTGTCACCAAGACATTTCCACAATAACGAAGGTAAAAGTAACAGATATTGTTAGAGAACAAAATGAACGCGAAACTCTTCAAGGGTTTAGAAGTGCAGTTTCAAAAGAAATTACTCAGTTAGGTAACCAAGTATTAGTTAGAAATAAAAAAGACAATAGTGGTTACATTAGTCAACTCATAATAATACCAAAAAAATACCGAATGGAAATTTTGAAAATGGGATATCAGGGCATGTCGTGCCATGTAGGAGTTTACAAAACTGAAGATAGAATATGTAGACATTTCTTCTGGCCAAATCTTTATAAAGACATTGAAACTTTTGTTAAAACTTATGAAACATATCAAAAATTGGGCTATTCTAAAGACGCGAAGAAAGCACTGTTAAAAATAGTTTTTTTTGTGGGGCTTTAGGGCTCGTCAACATCAAAGGTCATAAGAGCCCTTAAAACTTGTACAGGTAGGGAAAATGCAGTTACGCACTAGGGAGAGCCAACATGACTCTCCCGGCGTGTGGGACTCGCCGAATGACTCAGCCATACCCACTAAAAACCCTCCTGAAGTAACACTCAAAACTGAAATCCCAACATATCTCTTTACTAAAAACATTTTTAAAAAAGAAGAGGAAAGAGGAAAATGAAAGATACCCTAGCCCTAATAGAGTCGGGATCGAAAAGAACAAGAGGTGACCAAGGAAGGTCAGAAAAGAGAAAGGAAGGAGCATGGCACAAGTAAGTGGAAGCAATGCCAGACTCAGCTCGGGGCCCCGTGTTCGCCAAACACGTACTTACTAGATGTAAGCCCCCTTGGGGGAGGGGAAGAAGAAGAAATAGGGGAAAGAGAAGAAGAGGAAAATGAAAGATACCCTAGCTCTAATAGCGTCGGGATGGTTAAAAATAGTACCTGTAGTCGGGGAATGTTTCCGCAAGCTCTCCGTCGATACGGTGGGGCCACTTACTAAATCTAAGAAAGTGTTTCGATATATGCTGACAGCACTTTGTACAACATCGAAATACCCGGAAGCAATTCCTCTAAAAGATATTTCGTCCACTTCTATAATTGACGGGTTTTTTTTGGATATTTTTAGTCGAACTGGTTTTCCGAGTGAAATACAAACCGATCAGGGTTCTTCATTTATTAGTAATTTGACTGAAACATTTTTGGTCAAATTAAATATTAAATATACGTGTCGTTCCGTTTATCACCCACAATCCAATGCTGTAGAACGACTACACCGTACTTTGAAACGTATTTCGGCGTCGTGTTGCCGCGAAGCAGGCGAGTCGTGGGACCAAGTCTTGCCAATGGCTTTGTTCACGGTTGGAAACGTGGTGAATGAAACCACGGGTTTCTCACCAGCCGAGCCAGTTTTCGGAAAAAAACCTGAGATCTCCCGAAACGTTGCTCCACGAACACTTATCTGGTGGTGCGGAAGAAATGCAACCCGTATTAGACTATATGTATTCTCTCGTAAACAAGTTGTAGGGACACATTCCTACATATTACAGATACTTCCCGCATATATGTTAGAGCATTTCTACATATTCATTATACATACCTAATAAGTATCGATGAATCTCCCCCATGAGGTGAAAACTACGACGATGCGCCATGTTGTTGATACTGGTCGCTATGACGATCGTGAAACATTCAAGCTAGCATCAGCATACGACACCAAAGAATCCCAATATTGTATATAGTGGAAGACTCCTTGGTTAACATGCGTGCCGCGTGCAACGGAAACGTACCGCGTTTACCTCTAAATAGACCAGCCTCACACCAGTATTACGTCGTCACGATCGTCACTTGCCTTTGTTTAGATTATACCTGCTGGCGACGAAGAATTCATTCTGCTAGCAGCTCTCGAGGTGATAACATCGCAGATCCGATCGCTCCTCACGAGACTAGCCCAGCTGAAGAAATTCTATCTTCAAATCAAGTGACTGAAATATTCTCCGACCTCGGAAATAATTTCTAAGTCGAAATTCGTGACAGAACGAATTCACACGCCAAGTGTTGAAGAAAACCTATCTCAGAAACCAGTGACTGAAATATTCTCTGACCTCAGAAACTCTTCTAAGTCGAAATCAAATGACAGATTTCACACGTCAAGTGCCGAATAATTTCTATCTTCGAACTTCGTGATTGAAATTATTTCAAGCATCGTCACGGAGCATCATCTCGCGGCCAACCCAGGGACCCGCACCAAGACAAGAAGAACTTCGACTGGAGGCGCCATCACGTTACTGAACGCCACACTTCGTCGACCGACACCACCAGCGGTGTCCTCTAACGGTGAAGACACGAAGGACTTCGACTGGAGGCGCCATCATGTTACTGAACGTCACACTTCATCGACCGACACCACCAGCGGCGCCATCTGACAACGAAGAAGGATACTCCTTGTAATTGACCACTGACTAGCCTCAAGCGTGAGTTACGAGAACGAGATTCACATCGAACTTTCAACGCTCGCCGTTTGTCGTCTCGTGCTATCCTTTGTTTACGTTACGACGGTTTTATTTACATAATAAACCTTGTTATTTGAACCTTTTTGAGTATTTATTTTGGAGAGGAAGAGATTTTATTGTGAAGCAAAAAAAGAATCTTCCCCGACAAAGTTATCTCGTTGTCTCGATTTAGCTGTTTCAAATAGCGAGTCGAGTAAGGAGAAACAAAAAATTTGGTATCATAAGCGAGTTGTAAAAAGAACTTTAATGGAAGGGGATGCGATGCTTGTTTTATCGCAAGGTTCTCAGGGGAAGTTCACTACCAAATGGATAGTACCGGGGAAGGTGGTGAAAAAAATTTCCGATTTCAATTATCTCGTGGAGATGCCCTGAAGACCGAATAAAAACACCATATATCATATAAATATGTTGAAACGATATTTTGATTGTAATATTATGATGCAAAATATTGTAGAATCCGTGGAAGAAGAGATTCCTCTTTATTGTGTCCCTGAAAATGGTGAAAGTGATGGAGATATTTTTAATTTAAGTCAAGGAGAACAATTGACTTCCACAGAAACAAATGAGTTATGTGAAGTAGTTAACCGGTATGCGAAAAACTTCACTACACGCCCTAGCCTTTCGTCACTCATTACCGTGGATATTGAACTGGTGAACGTAGTACCGGCAAAGAGACGTCCTTATCGCGCGTCGCCTAGACAACAAGACCTGATCCAAATCGAAATTGAGAAAATGTCAAAAGATAACATAATGGAACGCGGAGAATTTGAATACGCTTCACCAGTTATTCTAGTGGAGGCGTTATCTAAAGACCCACGATTATGTATTGATTATCGTCGGTTGAATAAAAGAACCAAAACGTTGTATTCCCCTCTCCAATATCGAACAACGTATTGAAACAGTTGCGAAAGCATCTTTCATTTCGTTGCTAGATTTGTCGAGAGGTTACTGGCAGTGACCCCTCTCGGAGAAGGCTCAGAAAATCGCCGCGTTCACCACAACCACAGGCGTGTACAGACCATTACGTTTGCCATTCGGAGCAAAAAACGCTCCATTCTATTTTTCTAAATTAATGGACGACGTTTTACGCGACAGTCATGCTTTTGCTTCTCCTTACCTTGACGACATCGCAATTTTTTCAGACAGCTGGCCAGAGCACTTGAAACATCTAGAAAAAGTTTTAATACGAATCCAGGTCGCGGGGCTAACAATCAGACCTTCTAAATGTCGGTTGGGAAAAAGGGAAGTATTGTATTTAGGGCACAGTATCGGGCACGGTAAGTTGAAACCCTCGGAGATTAAAGTACGATCAATCGCAAACTTAGAACCGCCCACTACGAAGAAAGGTGTGCGAACCGCGTTAGGAATGTTTTCTTATTACAGGAAATATATAAAAGATTTTTCCACCATCACAACTCCAATCACTAATCTCTTAAGGGGCCCGAAGAAACAAGGGGTGATCGAATGGACTGACGAATCTGAGGAAGCGTTTCAAACGTCTCAAATTAAGTTTAACGAATAAACCCATTCTCAGTGCACCTGACTTCTCTAAGCCTTTCATCCTCCAGTGCGACGCCTCTGGATCCGATATCGGCGCGTGTCTTACCCAGAAGGATGAGTCAGGGGACGAACATCCGATTCTCTTTCTTAGCAGAAAGTTTAATTCAGCAGAACAGAAGTACTGCACTAGTGATCAAGAATGCCTTAGCATTATATTTGCGGTCCAAAAGCTACGGTATTATCTAGACAATAGACAACCGTTTACTATTCAAACCGACCATAGTCCGCTAACATGGTTACAAGTTACTGCTAGCAAAAATGCCTAACACCATGATACACCGTTGGGCACTCCTTTTGAAGGAATTCGATTTTGTGGTAGAACACCGGAAGTGAAAAGAATATATAAAAACAAGGCGTTGAAAATTTAGTAATAGGTTAACAAGAAAAAAATGTTTTAGATTTTGTCATGTTTTGTTAGAAACATTTCGGATATAATTTGTTCAAATTCAGAAGAAGAAAAATTATCTTCGAGAAAATAAAGTGAGACTGGTAGTTGAGGATAAGAATATAAGTGCTCACTTTATTATGTGTTTTTTGTTATTTGTGACTTCTTTAAGCAGAAAAAAAAGTTGTGTGAACTCGTGTGACCAGTGATCCCGGTCAGTGACTAAAAAGCCCTGACATTCCGAAAAGACTTAAGGGGGAGAGAGTTGTAACAGCGTCGCCTACAGGCTAGACAATTTGAGCGATAATGCTTTTCTCCTTAATCTTACTCTGTTTAACTTCTCCACAATTATTGAACTCAGAGCGGATCGTATGTCGTAGGAGTCAACTTCTGGAAAGGAGTTCAGCCGACTGAGAATGCCGATGAGAGGATTTGTGTTGTGCAAAAGTGATGATTTTTTGTGAGAGAAAGAAAATCGAAGAACAGCGGAAAAGAACGGACGGAAGAAGGGTCCAATTATTCCATTGAAACATTTTTTGTGTTTAAATATCTCTAGGGAGAGAGTTGGTGGCAGCGGGGAAGCGGATGAAGAAGAAGAAATCAAGGAAAAAGCAGCTGAAGGTCCTCCTCCCGATGTGGTATTGTTTACAAGGACAACAAACTAATTTTACTGATTAGAAGCCCATTTTAATTGCTTTTCTGCTCTTGTAGTTCATCAATACTAATCATCCTTGGCAATTTATTTGCAATAATCCTTAAAATGTGTCCTTCGACATTTCGAATAATTTCATCCATTACTTTTTGCATTTTCCATGCAACAGACATTCTTATTAGTTCACTTTTGTTAGTATAGATTTGGTATACAGCCAAATTGGACGCGTTTCAAGCTGCGACAGTGGGTGTTACCCACCATGAGGCAAGGTTATTTTCTAAGCTACTAGGAAATGTTGAAGTATTCGCTAAGCTGTGTCCCTGTTGTTAATGTCCCGACCCCTTTCTCCCATTCTCCTCGGTTCCATAAGTGACTCTTAACACCTTTACCACTTTTATTATAACTAATTACTTTATATAGATGCATTCATTATATATAAATGTATGGTTGGTGAGTCTACACTAATTAATTTTATTTGGAATTAATTTTACACACTTAATGTTCTTTTACTATTACTCTATAAAGAAAACATACTTCACTTTTGTCTCATTGCTGTGACTTCGGCAAAGATTCTTTCCATTTCATTTCGTCACATTTTGCGAATACTCTTTACATTGTACTTCAACTATGCATGTAATAAAATTTAAAATAAAATCAAATGCGGAAATGCTGTATTTCATAAAAACATTTTGGAATCTGAACCCTTTCGATAGTCCTAAACTTTCTAAAATCTCTATAATAAACATACTTCATTATTGAAGAAGTACCTACCACTTTCTAGGGCGACCGTCCTACATTTGAGCCCAGGTACACACTGAAAACACCTCCCTTGAGCTCCTCCTGGATGTCAAGTAACGCAATTTGAGATCACATGAACACATTTTGGAATCTATTACGTTTTGTTGTCAAAGAAAACAAAATTTTTCAACAACTATTGAGCACGCACAGATTCTCCGACTCGAAGACAGCAGATGATTTTGAATTCAAATACTTGTTTCGTTGATGCTGAACTTGAAACATCACTGATGAACGAACACATGAGAAAAACGGGGGACGTGTGAGGTCTCGGAGAAGGTATATAAGGTTCAATGAGCGTGTTCAACACATAGTTTCACTCTCAAATTGTATTGTTTGGCGATTAAAAAAATGATAAAGAATCCACATCACAAAACCTATTACAGTGAACTCTCGAGTAATTGAGATGGTACTAAAAGTTAAAATTGAGATAGTGCATAAGTAAACTAGATAACGGATTTCAAAGAAATACATATTTTTACAATTTATAATTACGGATTTTGTTTGTAAGCTAAAAACTAAAAGGGTTATAGACTTCGGATTTTCTTCCATGTAAAGGACACACGTTGACGTAAACTGACAAGGTATATTCAGTTTCAACACATACGATGTGGGGCGCGTAGACGGGGCTAGTGAATTTCCGCTTTTCAAAAAAGTATTTTATGCCGTAAATTTGATGAATTGTGACGAAAAATCATTTTCAAGTACAATAACAAATGTTATGACCTTTATATATTAAGAAAATGTTTACAGAGCTTCGTTTTAATTGTTTATATATTTGATATGTAACCTATCCGATCAAAAATGAATTTAACTTAACGTGACATTTGTTTATATACATATAAACAATAATTCGCCATATACCATTACATGCAGTAGATAAAATCCTTTTGGTCAGGTTTCGTCTGAACATACTCCACTGTGCGGCGTCACAAAGCGGTGTTGAAAAGCGGCGTTCACTAGCCCCGCTTACATTCCCACTCCCCTATATATTGATGCATTGTTCCGCAGATTTCCAATCAGATGTTAAAGAAAGCTACTCGCCTGATGGCGAATTACCGAGAGCGGTCTCGCATACCATTTAAATTCGTGTAAACACCTTGAAGAGCCCGTAAGCTATTCTTAATTTTTTCACTGCATTCGCGAATGGTAATTCATGTTTTTTTTAAGAAGACTTCGCTTTTACAATCCCATGAATGTTATAATGAAAGATTCTAAGATTAAAACTGTAATTGCAAAATTATTTTTGCCATTCAACGACTTTACACTTAACTGATATGAAATTAAGTAATTTGTTAATAATAATATTTGTTTACATCCAATTCTCCTTTGTGTATTAAAAACATTTAATTATAGAACGTCCTATCCATATGCATTCATTTTATTGTTACATGAAATACCGACCGACATGACATGATGTACCGACAGCGGTGGCTTAGTGGTAGCGTCTTCGCTTTCTCGATACCGCTAATCGGAAGAGCGTGGTTTCAAACCCTGCTTGGCCGAACTAGGTGAGGTTTTCAGTTGGGATTTCTCTCATCTACTCCAGATAAATGACAGTACGGATCTAAAGTTCCCCAGCAACCCAACATCTCTCCTTCCCAGTTCTCTCCCCCAAATCCACAAAGGTAAGGTGGAAGAGAAGGTCTCATCGCTTGAACTTCCGTTTGCCAAAAGACATTAAATAAATAATAAATAAATAAATGTTCAGGTTCATTTCAAAGAATTGGAAAACCCCGTAACACACAACAAACTGACAAATCAGATATATTTTTCAATCTTATATTCGAATTAAGAGTTTATAGAATTTTATTTTTTACATTTATCTTATACATCATTTTAATATTAATTAAAAACATTTACTCCTTTGCCGAAGGGTTGCTTTTCATTCGTTGAAAAGTAAAACCCTCCTGTTTCGTACCTGTAAAATAAATAATTTCATAATGTTTCAAACAAATATACTAGATGCAACGTCAACAGCCAGGTGAAATGTGTGAAGTACCGGGACTCGAACCCGGGTTCGTACTTTGGCCGCCGGTGTGCTATCCACTGCACGCCACGCGGGTTGTACAGTGGATAGCACACCTGCGGCAAGTGTAGGCTGTCCCTGGCTCCAGTCCCGGTCCGTCGCAATTTTCACCTGGCTGTTGACGCTGCAAAGTCTCCTCCACGAGTAGGTACTCTGATGCGAGTTAAAATGTACTAGATCAACTCGTGCGATAAAATCACATGGAAAATTGAATCTAACCTATATTCCGTATGAAAATTTGAACGTTCAATTTGTATGTAGCAAGTCTACGAGTATTTTATTCACCCGAGTAATGTTCCAGCTACTACCTTCCCCCACATCGTTCCCCACACGTAGGTAAGTTTTACTCGGATAAATATTAACCATTAACAAAATGAACAGGACACCAGAAAAGTTATGAATAGTACATGGTATTACACTATGTATCATTATCTAGCTCACGTACAATTTTCTACTAATGGGATTATGACTTACCAGACGCACTATTGTTTTCATTTATCAGGAATCAAGAAATCAAGTTACATCGTTTATACATCTTTATAGAATAAATTAGTCAATTAGCGTCCTTTCCTCGTGTAATTTTCGATGCTGTTTCTCGGAAAGATCTAAGATGAAATGATAGAGACTCGCAGATAGACCTTTTAATCGTACTCTTCATTTGTGTGATTTACTCGGTCCGGCGGAAAAGGAACGAGAAAAATCTAGGGGTCATATGCGTATTAATATATATGACATAAGTTCGTATTCTGCCTATTAATTATGTTTATGCATTCATCGAATATTCCTAAATAAACAATGAGAGCGTTTCCTTAATGATTCTTCAGGCGCATGTAACTAATTCTAATCACATTCTGTATACCTTCCGTTACTCACTTTGAAATATCGCCAAGAGACCTTGTCTCGTTTCTACATTTTTTTTCTCGGAATAACTGATAGTTCCAACAATGTCGGGCGAGGATGGATGATTCATTTGCTATCGCTTCTGCCCAAAGCCATATTGCTCGGTTATGACTGCAAGCTGGTCCATACTGATCTTCATCTAAGAGTCATCATGAAATTGAATCAAAGGAAAATACAGTTACAAAAAGTTTTACATAAAACGCAGTTGCAGAGAGGTGTAAAACATGGAATGCAATAACGTTTCATTAAAAATACTTGCACAATGAACAGCCATGAGCAATCAAGTTGTGAATCAAGACTTCATATCATTTATTCGAATAAAAGATTCAAATGAAATATTTGTTTTCACTCCAACTTTAAAGTCTTGTTCAAAATATCGTATCAAACAAAGATGAAAATAAATATTTTAATACGAAACAAGTGTCGGGGAAGAAATATTTATTACTTCACAAGTCTCGATATGGAGACTTGTTTCGCAATAAGATTCCTCCTTCCAAAATGAATATTTAGGTTATGCAGGACAATTATTCAGATTTTGCAGTTTGAATGTAAACAAGTAATAGGTACCAAAACACCAGGGTGACAACAACAGGCATAAAAGTTATATACACTGTTAGTTTCCTTTTGTGCGACTCACGACTTCGAATGATTTGGTTGTTGGTAATAAAACTTCTGCCGTCTGCCGCGAGGTGGCGCTTCCGTCCAAGTTTCTGCAGATAGTTGTACTGGGTACTGCGAGAGGGCGCTGCCGTCCAAGTTTCTGCAGATAGATGTGTAATATATCGTAAGAGGGCGTCTCGTGGCCTCTGAAGTTTGCTTTGCCGCAGACCAGGCTATTGCGCAGAGCTGAATTTCTTGATAGAGGTTATGATCGGAGACGTTGCTTACTCATCAAGAGAATCCGTCGCACATATTTCCAGCCGTTGCTGTTGCTGTAAGCTAACACAGCGTCGAGGTTAGTCTGTTGAAGCTTTCTCGAATATTCTTTATAAACAGATCCAAGTTTCTTAGTAAATAGATGACGTATGTTTGATGATACATACGACGCAAGCGTCTCATGGAGTCTTCTAATGTTTACAAATTGTATTGTATGTAGAGACTCTCTTGCGGACGGTGTGTATTTTTCTGGTCTTGGATCTTGAGACTCTGAGTCCTTCGTCTTGACGACGGCACAAACATTATGGCGTGTAACGCCTCGGCGTAACAACATGCATCTTTTATGTGTTAATGCATGGGGGAGTTTTATCGAATACGTAGTAAGGTACGTGTTTTGCCGTATATGTAGTAAGGTACGTCTACATATGCATCTTTTATGTGTTAATGCATGGGGGAGTTTCATCGTATACCTAGTATGGTACGTGTTTTGGCGTGTATGTAGTAAGGTACGTCTACACAAGCATTGTATTTCCAGAACTAACATATCCCGCTCAGAGTCTTTACTTGCACATCTGCACATTGACACTAAACTTCTCAGGGTCAATTAATAACATATAATGACCAAAAAGAATCCAAAAACAAACTACTTCCATCCTTTTTCCCAAAACTATTTGCTTAACACAGACGTAAAGCTATTGTACAACGCTTGTATCCGTAGCACCGCTCCGTGTAGATGTGAGGCGTGGAATTTTTCCCTTTCCTCACATCAGGAACAGTCCTCCAGCTGAACGAAAAAAAGCGCACCGCAGATACTCACGTACTGGTCATAACTCTAACTTACAACTTCGACAGACATGTTACTGTACTCAAAATTATCATTCACTATACAGCAAAAGATGGACTTCATAAATTTTTCTTGATCACGCTTGATTCATTCGCACGTCACTTTAGTTCAGGAAAAAGTTAATTTTATCAGGAAAATTTATAATAAGTTTTCATTTTTACTGATTCTTGTGTGTTTGCGGTTGCTGAATTAAAATTTCAAGAAACGATATCTCACCTGCATAACTCAGTATTTTGTAAAAATTGAAAAAAGTGCTAAAAGTTTATTACGTCTTGCAAAATATTTCGCTGTAAATTGGTTTTAGAGCTCTGTGCGGTTCCACATCAGTTTACGACAGAAACAGATAAATAAATATTAAAAAAGAGTAAAAGGACTATGAAAAGACACAGATAGCATACATTTCTGTTTATAATTGATATTTTCAGACCAACATTATGAGTTTGTCCTTACTGTATCCTCTCTCACACACGCACTTAAATTACATTATTAAATAAGTTTCTAAAATAATAATAATTTTTAATCACTTGACAGTAATATAATATTCTTGCCTTTGTTTGGTATTTTTCTCCAAATTTACCCAACTTCTCCACTCACAAATCCCGCGCAGACAAGTCTCCATATTTGCGATTATCTTTTTTTAATACCCAACTATTTAGAATATATTTACAATACATTACTCTTTATAAACATCTATGTCTGCCAAATGATCAACTATCCTAGAATATTTTCGAGATAAAGTAACAGTTGAAATGAGAGGAGGTACCTCGATTATCGCAGCCTGGTTGAATCCCTTCACCATTCTCAGCGTAAAACACAGTACAAAAACCTTCTCGGCTACCTAGAAATCCCCTATTGGTACGAAGAATCATAATTTGTCTATGTCGATCTTTTTGCAACGGTTCCACACATTGAAAAGCATCTACATCGAAAAGAGGTCGTATAGGATCCAGACCTGTAAGAAATCAAACATATTTCAAAATATTTAGAATAAATAAAAAAAAAGATATAGGTCAATTTTATGGTCGATGAAATTTATTTCGTTGACATAGTTTTTCTTGCATTTTTGATATCGCAATTTGTCACATAATATTAAAAGTATTTAAAATAGTTTCTTCCTCCTCTCGTGTAACCACAGAGTCTTCACAGACGACCAAAATAATAAACCTAGATAAAGTTTGCAAACTACAATGTTCTTCATACCAAATACAAGGGTAATAACGTAAATTCGTTTTTACATCGTATTAATTACGTAGTAAACTTTTTATATTATCTAGGAGTTTGCTGGAATGTTAAATCCGCCTCTGTCATAGGGCCCTTGATCGGAATTGATGGGATGGTTCCTTCCTTGCTTCCGAAGAGTAAATTAGTTTATGGTCCTCCATGAGGTCAAACGATGTTCGTACTGCCTTTTTGGCAATAAATTTAAAATTATAATTATTAATCAACATTAATAATTCTTAGAATGAGCAGAGGTAAGAACGGCCCCTTCCAAGAATCCATCATAGGTGTTTAATGTCAAGAATGTTTGTCAACAATAACAATTTTGTTGTACACCTGCAACAAAAGAGAATTTCTTTTCTTTGCTCTCAAATTCATGAGTTTTCTCTATTTAAGTACAACTAAGTGGTTACCCACAGCTTTGCTCGCGTAAATTCTGTAATTACGTCTCCAACTTTATTCTTTTTCATACCCATACTCATTGGTATCCATAGAGAATGTTATCTATGAACGTAAGTTGTTTGCTAATAGCATTCATAGTATATCTACACAACTCAGAAACCTTATAAACAATGGCTCTTATGCAATTTTTTTTAATTCCAAAATTTTCAAATACTTTTACATAGAAACGCACTTCGATACCGTGCCCAAGTTGTGCTAAGTGTGCTAACCTTTGGACTCGAGAAAGGGAATTGGGAAGGAGAAATATTGGGTCGTCGGGGAAGTTATGGTACCGAACCGACATTTGTCTCGATTAGGCGAGGGAAACCCCAGCTGAAAACTTCACCTAATTCGGCCGAGCAGAGTTTGAACCCGCGCTCTACAGTTCTGCTGGATCTTGGAAGCGAAGACGCAACCACTAGATCACCGCTGTCGGTATCTGTCATGTTTGATAATTTTTATATGGCATCCACTACCCTTGTTTGATTATTTTTACTGTCTTTCATTCCCACCCCATACTCCACGGGTGCTAGGGGTTTAGTATCTCCATTGTGGACAACTGTGAACTTACAATGAATTAAGGGCGTCCTTATCCATTTCAATGGCTTAATAAATTATAGTTTCTGTAGTAACGAAAGTCGGTTTTCCATCATTTTTACGTCACCCACTTCCCACTCCCACCCTTCGGGTATCACGGATTTCTTATCCCTTAGTTCTTATTGCCAGATAGTCGTCTGTGTATCAAGTTTGGTTGAAATTCCAGTTACGGTGGGATACTTTTTACTGGCAGCTAGCTTCTTTGAAGAAGGCATCGAGAAGCTTGTGTCACAATATGACTGATGCTTCCACCGTTTAGACGATTATGTCGAAATATAAGTAAGACCTTGCAGTACTTTTGGTACAAAAATTATTATGTTACGTAAATTTGTCTTCTTATAGTCATCAGGGGTTTAAAATAACAGCCCTCGTATATAGATTTAAAACATAGACGTAAAAAGTATAATCATACCGCTACATACTCTACAAAAATAATTTTTGGCAATAAAAGTTATTAATGCAATACTTTGTTCACAATCGATATACTAACCTATGACCGTAAGAGGTTTCGTCTTGAGGTGCACTGAAAGGTGACTCATGAGGTGCGCGCCCAGACCGCTACCAACTATGTGATGGAAAATTATGCCAGAGTCCAGCATTTTCCCCACGCGCTGGGCGAGAAATTTACCGAGAATCGGCACTATTTTTACAACCCTGTCATAGCTCAAATAACCTCCGCCTAAAGACCAGTCCACGATCACAAGGTTATATTTTTTAGACGTTGCGTAGCCTGAAACATTATAGTAATTTCATTATTAAAAAATAAACTTTCATAGATTGTTTATAAAGAACGTGCATAAAGTAAAGGGATAAACTTATTTCAGTGGGTTATTCTTAACAGGAAAGGATAGTAAAAATGACCTCTCAATAGCCAATTTTACTAGAGAGTTCGTATCAACTTATTCCGGAAATGGACGATTAATCCACAAAAAAGCAATCCGTATTTGTACAATACTTTACACAAGAGACACAAACATTGCAGTCTGTCTAGAGGACTATAAAATGCACATTTCTCTGTACCTAAGTACCTCTCACCTATATGAATTGGGACATTAATGCGAAAAGCTACAATTTTTTCCAAATCCAACGGGAATTGAGCACGGGATGATTTGGTGATGAGCAAGAACGCTACCACCAGAGCCACCTGAAGGGCATAAATACAGTTAGAGGAAAGAGAGACAAAATATAACTGAAATAGAAGAAATAGAAAAGAATGATTCCGTCAGCATTCGTAAATTCTGTTGCAGGTTACTGTAGTGGAGAAACATTTTTCAAGAAATCGTGCCGATTAGTTCATTTTATTAAAATGTAGAATATATAGGGAAGTTAAATATCTATGAATTTGTACAGTATTTAGCGAGAAAATATTTAGTGATGTACAGGAGTGTAAACATACACATACGTTGTCCTCATCCGCAGCGTTGGTAATCCGTGGTTCCAACGGTGCTTAACGATCAAGTCCGTTTCTTTTTATTTTTTTTCTTGTCACGGAAGTAACATGGTTGGGGTTAAATTTTGTTTTATTAAACTAACATCCGAATCGTTGGATATCGGGAGCCGATTCTAGTATCCATTTTTAAGAATAAATGAAAGATCTGGCGACCCGTGGCGTAGTGCTTAACTCGCTACTAAGGAATACTGAAAAGGAGTTAAGGGAAAGAAGAAGAAGAAGACAAAAATATAAACATACAAGAATGCAAAGTACAAGAATTTTTGTTAAGTTTATAAACATTTTAAATTTATTCTTTAAGCGGAACACAATTAAAGAATGTTACGAATACAAAATTCTTACGTCTCCATATTCAAGACAACCTAAATGGAATTGTCACGTTGACAATCTTAATTCCCAATTAAGCAAATTGTGTTCCTGTTGTGTCCCGTCAGGGAACGAATCAACAAGAACAAGGTAAATCTCAACAACGGGTTTTTAATGCAGTAATTGTTACAGTAAACAATTATGTCCGGGCCAAGCGGACTACAGAAAATACCAAAAGCGTTGCAGTGACGTTATCCAAGAGTTCTAGCAGTCCAGTATTCCGGTGTTCCCTGAAGGTGATCCGAAGTCGATAGCAGCGTGGTTGTTGTCGTTGATAAGGCTTGTAGATCGTCGTTGCTTGTAACCCTCTCTGCTCACTCCGCTTCACTCTTCATCTGTGGTGCCTTTCCGCCGGCCTTATAAACCCACCGCCCTGGAGGCGGTGATGGCGGTGACCTGTTGGCCGAATGGCGGCGGCGGCGATGGCCATGCGCGGAGGGCTCACTACGCTGGCCGTCTGGTGGGGAAGGAGGGGCTCCTCCTTCACTCGCTCCGCTTGAGCGCGCCCGGCACGACGTCTGCCGGGGCGGCCCGAGCTGTCCCGATAGCCACTGCGACGGCGGCAAATACAATTAGTGGTACGCATACCACAGTTACGCATTCCGAAACTTAGTTAACGCAGTTAATCCACATAGTTCCCGTTGAGTATGTTTTGCAAATCCGCCTCTGCCTTAGGGCTCTTGATCGGAAGTGATGGGATGGTCCCTTGCTTGCTTCCAGAGAGTAAATTAGTTTATTGTCCTCCACGTGGTCATACGCAGTTTGTACTGTTTATTGACAATAAATTTATTATCATCTTGTAAGTCTGACTGTGTTGATGTTTGTACAATGCTAGTATACAGTGTAACCTATGCGTTCTCTTCGCAATCGTCCATAAGAGTAATAATAAGAGTACTCCGAGTTATGTCCGCAGTAGTTTCGGACTTCTATAAAATTAAATCAAATGCAATCATCCGCCTTCGATTCAATTCACTTGCTCTTATGGATCTTTCTGCATCGAGTGTGTGGAACGAAACTTAATTTTGTCTTTGTCTTTGTTCTGATATTAAATTGAATTTTTCTTTTACAAATATTCGCGTCTGTACTTCATATTACTATTTCTTCGGATATTTCTCTAATTCTTAGAAGTTGGTAATTCGTGTTAGGCAGCCATACTGCATTTTGTTCCGTAATGTTATATGACTGAGTATATTACTTTACATCATTTCATGTTAATATCATTTATTTACATAATAATGTACATACCTTTAACAATGGCTTGAGTAAAAGGATCTTATGGATTGCTAAGCCATCCGAATACGTACAAAGCCATGGGTTTATCTTTCTGCCAATTACTGCTCGATACCAGCTTATTGGCTTTTTTCAATTCGACACGAAATGGACTTCCCTTTCCCCTGTTTTAGATCAGATCGAACTATTACACAAGAATTTAAAACATACATATTTCCAAAATATATTACAGGTAGTACATACTCATGATAGTAAAGGAATTTAATTTGATTAAAAAGGAGACGCCCTGTAAACATGAAAAAGATATAGTACATACCATTATTATTCGGCATGGATTACATATACTAAGGGTTTTTATTAAAAATGTAACCTCATTATATTAGAAACAATTTAAAATACAATTACTTACGTACATCTTTAGGGATGTTAATACATTTTTTCAATTTAAATATTTTGTTTATTTGTTCCGTCATAAAATAAGTTTTATTTTTAGACGCTTCCATCTTGCATTGCAACGGTGTTAAGAGGGTAAAAGGGGGCTTTTCTAGAGAACAAAGACAACACGTTAATTTTCTTTGAAATATTATGGAGACCGAATTCTATATCATTTTCAAATTTAAATTAGAACTAGTTTTAGGAAAGAATCTGTTTAAACAAAGGATAGCGTAATGTTTACATGGAGAAAAAAGTTTGGGTTCTTTCTTTTGATATTTACAGATTTACAATAAGAAAAGAGTATGATGATTTGGTAAAGATAACGATTGAATGATTTTCAATGTCAGTTGTTAAATTATCTGGCTGTGAAACGTCATCATGGCCAGGGTTTTTCTCAGCTTTTCATTCGGGCAGAGGCGGATTTTTTATAAATACTCTCTAGGCGCTGCTTGGAGACGGCATCAATTGAAATAATTATTAGCGAATTTAGTGTTATTTAATAGTTACGGATTATCAACAATATTTTCCGAATGATTTATGGCTTGATAATAATACGAACTTGTGAAATGACTATTTTGTTTTATTAAATACAATATTTGTTGGTATTGTGTTAATACTATAACACGTGTCGAACTACTTTTATTGTTAGGCGTAAGTTGAAATGTTAAATCCACCCCTGTCTTAGGGCCCTTGATCGGAATCGATGGGATGATCCCTTGCTTGCTTCCGGAGCGTAAATAAGTGTATTGTCCTCCACGTGGTAATACGCAGTTTGTAACTTCTACTTTTTTTAAATAGAGTTTATTTAATAGTTCACATCGTTCAGATGAAGAACCACGGGTTTCGAAGGAAGTTAAAGTTTATTAATACATTTCTGAATTACACGAACAATAAAGTAAAATAATATCAATATCATGTCAAATTAAAGAGATATACACATTATAATAATAAATTACTAAAATACAAAGTGGTCTTATTTGTCACTATTTTTTTCTGAGTTCTACAAGCTGACGCTGGTCTCGGATTGTCATCATATAACACGTGACCCTCTAGTGGCTACCTCCTATCGCTCCATGTAACGCGTAGATAAGCTTCAATGGCATGCTACATTCTCGATTTACAAATACCATACTGGAATGGAATGTAACAAGTAGTTGCATGCCACAGCAGACATCTCATGAAAGAGACATGAACAAGGAGTTACATGTTAATTTGGAGATGAGGATTTTGAGTTCACATCGACACTTGACAATAAACTAATGTTCAGCTTCACAATACTTCGTCATTTCGCTAGAGTATTGATTGATGAGATTACTGCCTAGGCAATTGATGCATAACTCATCATTATTTATGTGAGAGTGACTAGGCATTTACCGGGAAACTCTAACCTTGGATCAGTGACCTAATAGAAGATAGGAATGACGGTTACGTATATCACATTTGAGAAAAGAATATCGTATATAACAATAAAATAAGTGTAGCTAAGAAGCATTATTACAATTGTAAACTAGTGGTGCAAAAGCATTGCACATACTTTCTCATTGCGTTTCTTCGTCTGCCGCATAGTGAGAAAAAACTCTATAGTGAAAGGGTGATTTCTGGCGTGGTCCTTTATATTTTGGTCGTCTTCTAGTGCTCTGTTCATGCTCCAAGTCGCTAGATGAACTTATTGCTGTCTTATATTTGAAATTTGAGAGTAAAATAAACATTCAGAATAATATTTCGAAACAAACACCGACATATTAATACTTTCTATATACTAAGTATTCGAAAATGAAAAACTATCGTAATCGTGTTGGTACTTACAATATACGGAACATTCAGAATAATTATCTTGAGATAAAGACTTTTAAGTAATTAGCACTAAAAGAGAGCCTCAAACTATCAAATTAATAATCGTAGGATATAGATTGCTAAGTGTCCAGAAAAATAAGGAAATATAGAAAGGCACGCCCAACCCGGAGTCCTAGACCCTCAGCTCCGAAGGGGCTGCTCGACCGCGGGGAAAAAAGTTTTGCTGTTTTTAAAATAATAAAAAAAATTAAAGGAAATATTTTTAGGTGATAAGATACAGATTTTCAATAAATTCCCTTCCATAAATCCTAGTTTTCGGCGGCTAAAATTTGTTATTTACTTATTAAATTCATTACAACTAATCTTTATAAAGATTATCTAGTAATTTGCCCTTATTAAAATAGGTTAACGTTTTGTCAGATGTCAATTCAGAAATGGACTCTGCACAACAAAACACTTCAGTCGCTTATGCACTAAGTCACTTTGTTTAGTTCTCTTCACCCTTCGAAGAACAGGAAATTGCAACAGTTTTGTTACTTCACTACTCACGTGTTGTTTTAAACGTTCTTCATGCTTCTGTGCATTTTTAAGGATTTCTTCTTGAACAGTAATTGTTCCAAGATCGCGGTGTAAATCATCTTTCTGATGTACCACGGATCATTGACGATGGCCCGTAGTACTTTGTTCTGAAAGCGTTGAATAATGTGAACATTAGATTTCATGGTACAATCCCATAATTGTATCCCTTAGTTCCCTCCATATTGACTTTAAGATTTGTTTGTATAATAAGATATTATTGTACACTAATAATTTGGAATTTCTTCCAATAAGACAGTACATTTTGTTGTATGTTATATTGACTTCTTTTCTTTTTCACGTTATCTTTACAGCGGAGTTTGGTATCAAGTGTCATCCCTAGATATTGCGCCGTATTCGCATAAGGTATAACTTCCCTGTGGCACACCAGCAGATATTTGCTTAAAATCGGAGTACACATCTTCATATTTTATTCGAAAATGCCGGTCCGGGATATATGACGTTAGTATTGAATAGTATTTAGAAGGTAAATCTCTATTTAATTTATGTTTTAATCCTGCACGCCATACATTATCAAAGGCTTGTGCGACATCTAAGAATATACTGGAGCAAACCTGCTGTTCTTCAAGAACTCTTTCAAAGACATCAGTGATACGATGTACTTGTTCAACAGTTGAGTGCTATGTTCTGAATCCAAACTGATGTTTGAGGATCAAGTTTCTTTCCTCTATAATTGGCATAAGTCTTTTGAGCATTACCCTTTCAAATATTTTGGACATTACTGGTAATAGAGATATTGGTCTGTAGGATGTAACTTAATTCACAGGCTTACAAGGTTTAGGTTCCATTACTACTTCAGCTACTTTCCATTTTTTCGGAAGGTATTTTAATGTAATTGCAGCGTCTATTATTTGCAAAAATTTTAAGAGTCCTTTTCTAGGAAATTCCTTCAAAATATCCAGTTATCAAATCATACTCCCGGGCTTTTTTAACTTTTAAGTTATTTCTGTTTTCATTGTTTAGTTCCCTTATAGTGACTAGTTTAGTATTAATTTTATCTGTTTTCTTAGTACCTGTGAGATTTTCGTCGTGTGTAAGTCTGGGGTGAGCTTTGAATGTCTTAATAAGGCGTTCAGCAAATAGATCTGTTTTTCTTTATTGCATTTTGCCCAACTACCGTCTTTACTAATTGGAGGTATCTGCATTTTTGGCCGTTTAATGCTTTTAGTGGCTTTTTAGAGTGAATATTTTGAACTTTTATCAGCAGTTAGCTCGCTAAGATGTTTATTTTAGGATTCGTGTTTAACTTCTTTTATTAACTTTTTTAAATCATTAGCAAGTTTATTAAAAACAGTTTTGTCTTCCGGTGATTTGATTTGACAACATTTCTTTCTTGCTTTCCTTTTCATGTGTACCATATCCCTTACTTCTGAAGGGAAATTATAGCCTTCATTCTACTACTATTTCAGACGTGCAGATGAACATTATTTATCCAGAGTTTAAATTATTTATATGTACCCATGAACAATTATTCATTTATTTACTCACCTTGATTTCCACGTAGACATCTCTTGTTTGTTGTGTTAAATCTCGCGAACATACTTTATTATTATTATTATTATTATTACCACTACTACTACTACTTACAAATGTGAATTTCAAATCATAATTTTGAGAGAAGGGTATTGAGAGTAATAATAATTCATACGAAATGTATCTTAGAATTGTAGGTAGCCAAAATTCGTAAGTTGAAATTAAACTTTCTTTCTCTAAATGCATAGACATTCCTAACTTTTTAATAAATAGTTCTTTTCCGCTATGTAATAAGGGCACTTAATTTCTTCATCAAAATGAGTATGACGACCTGGAAGAAAGAAAGCTAATATCTCTCCGGAAGCAAGCAAGGAATCATCGCCACTGAAAAACCGGACCGAAGTGGGACTACAAAAAATGGACATCATTATTCTGGACTGGTAAATATTTTACAATAATAAATAATATGAAATCCAGTGTCGACAGTCAACCTCATCTTGCACGAACTTAAAGATCAAAGGCATCCCTTAAATATTCCAAGTGATATTTCTAAACTCCCAATGGAAGACAAAAGGTAGTACATGTGTTCAAATCGTCTCAACTTGACAGACTGATTTAAATTGATTTTATTTTTAAGTTTATTTGCGTATTATTGTTTTCTTTTTCTCAATGTGTATTCTGTTATTGCGTTTGTTGTTAGTATTTCCTTTTATTTAAAGTCATAATGAATCCTGTACTATTTACTGTGGTCACCGATGACCTGCGATGTTAAAAAGCGACCGCAAATCAATTCAATTTATAAAATAATATGAAACTAATTTAATTATTACACCGATGTCATTTTTTTTTAAATATATTTTTAACACACGGGAATAGAAAGAATTAAAAAATTGATGAATTCGCATTAAATTTTGAGTATCACCAGTTGTACACAAGACCTTATGACTTACTTGGCACATGATGTGAGAGAGAAAAGGTAGTCAACGCCGCTGCAACACATGTCAGCACGTAGCTTGTGATATAGTTCATCTTCTAAATCGAAGTTTCGATAGAAGAAGCAAATGTCTGCTGTACAGCTACAGTTGCTTTTTATTTGCAATTGACTATTCCAAAGAATTCCAAGGATCACAAAACACTTTATTCCCTGTTCGTGCGTTGGGAATTTTTTTTTTTTTTTTTTTAACCAACCCATTTACTCCGAACTAAGGACTCCACGTAACCGATATAAAGGACTTTGTGTTTTTCCCTTCTATTTCGGTTGACTTCCAATTGCGTTCGTAGTGTACGATTCTGTCGTAAAGTAACTTTACGTTGCAAGTATCATTGGAACAATGGAGCTTGCATTTTTTATTTATTGTCAATTTCGCTAAGAATTTATATATATCATGATTGTTAAAACATAATTATGTGAATTTATTATAAAAAATAATGTGTCAATAGAAAAAGAAGTGTGAGAAGTATTTGTATATACTAGCTGATTATCCGCACCTTTTGTCTGCGTTCTTTCTAAATAGCAATTAAATCAATAAATCTTATTGTCAGAAAAGCAGTTAAAAACTCCGTATGACCTCACAGAGGAAAAAATAAGCTAATTTACTCTCCGGAAACAAGAAAGGGGTTTATCAGTATGTTAAAATATCGACAGAGTACCAACAAATTATTTCAGAGAAGAAAAGAAAGTTATTTAACAAGAACGTACTATTATCAATTGATTTAGGTTATAATAATTCTTACATATTAGTATATTCTCTCTCTCTTTCTCTCAAACAAAGCTGTTGATATTCATGCAAATAGATGAATAAAACATGCATAGTACGCAGCTCAATATTCATAAGACAACGTTCACGCGATGGTTCGCGCTGACTAAGTTGTAAGAGGATACAACGATGCAGAAAAGAAATGGAAGAGGTACAAAGTTAATAACCACATAGAGAAACATATGAGATTCAGGAAAGCAAAAGTTGAGTAATAAAATGATGAATATGATAGACAATCGGACCACGAAACGACTAAATGATAGAAAAAAATTCAGGAGCTAGAAAATGGAGCAGAGAAAATTGAGCCAAGGTAACGGTCGGTCTGGTCGAAAAACTGGGGTAAAAAACAATGAAGATGAAAAATTTCTGTCAGTAGTTCATCCATCTTTAGGAGTAAGTTATTTTATTTACTCATGACTTATTACTTTCTCATATACATAGTATATAGGAAGTTTTGTGATCGTGAAAACATTCAAAATGCGAGATTTCGACGGAAATATTCGTTTAGGTTATCCATGATTCAGAAAAAATTGTGTTTTTGGCCTAAGACCTATGTGAATTAACTTAAATTATTATTACTATTCATGGTTATGTATCAGTCTAATTTAGATTTAACACAAAATATGCAGAATGTTTCAACCGATTATTGGAAATAAATTTCTTCAAAATATCGTTTTTCCGAATTATCTTTGAATAATGAAATCATTCACTAACGGTATGCATGTACAAAAAGGTTACTAATGTTTCACGGATGGAAAAATCGATTGTTTCGGTCCGATTCACATGTTGCTCCCTTATTGGAAAGTCGCGACGTGCGTCAAACAAAGCTAATAAATATTATGTACAGAAACATCTTCAATCACGTTGAACCACACCGCCAGGTAACAGAATAATTATGAAACGTTTAATAAGTATTGGTTACATATTACATTAATGTCATAATGAATTTTACCTGGGGGTGTGGTTCACCAGAATTAACCGGTTTATCTGGTGGAACTGTATTTTTTCTCTTTCAGCTGGCAGGTAATGGCTCAAACGTTGGTAATTTAAGGGAAAGTTCCTGAAAAGTAAAATGGGATGACACGACGTTGGGTGTGCAATGTGTTTGTGATGTGGCGGGCAGAACGAAACGCAGTTCGCCAGTTTGAATTCCCCCTTGTTTCCTAGTCTGTTTTACAATGAATCAATATGTACATACGTCCATTTTCCTATGAATCATTTTTCCGCGTTCCTTTATGTGTGTAAGTACTTATAGTACAATGAAATTAGTTGTAATGACGTCTCATTTGCTTGTCACACAAAGACAATATTCCATACTACTATTATGACCGACAATAGGAAAGTTAACTACTCGTATTTTTATTGGAAGCACATTTAAACATATAATAATGAGAAAACACCTAACATTTTTGTGCATTGAAATGAGCAACACTATTGTCACCCTTATTAAATTCCCTTAGAGTGATAACAGTTCCATGAAAAAAAGTTTGTAAACGATAAATGCATGCAATTAGATGAGAATATGGGGAAAACATGACGTTCCAATATGAATGAGCATTGTCGTTCAACGCAGTCAGCAATAAATAGAATGACTAGTGAAGCTGACGCAGGTCTGAATAGCTTTTCTTTGTCTGATGTTTCAATAGTAGTATTTTTCCTAGGCCATGCGCTCGCTTCCGGTAGCTAACAGTCCAACGAATATCCTGCACTTCACTGTCGAGATTATAATGTCTTCACGGTAGTACAAGCGTAGGTAGAATTAAATCACTAAAATATTTTAAATCGACATAAATTAAGAAGAAAACATGGACTTATTGTCATTTCAGCTTGAAGAACATTCCTCACCGACCATTTAAATGAAATAATTGCAATTATAATTGAAGGAAAAATATATGGCGTTTTATGGAGAAAGCACTTTCTTTTTAAATAAACCCAACTTTTAAATCACGAAAGTGATGGAAGATAACTTTTATTTGTAGTAAATTTATCGTAGTAAATTTTTCACCACTTTTATCTCTAGGTCGCCTGACATCTGAGAAAGCAATTTAACTTTATCCGAAACGAGATTCACAATTCACGAAACCGTTGCGCTCGACCGCCATGTTTCACATGCTCTTGTGCATTTTAAACGAGTCAAGCGAGTTCCTGAATATTGTTTGCGCTACACTATTAACTGGTAGATACAAATGAAATCACGCTTTTTCATTATTATAATTCTTAATGTGTTATGAGACAATTAGAAAGAAAATAAAGAAAAAATTTTTACATCTCCGTGATTTGACTAACTTGGAGTACAGGTCCCACCTTGAATTAACTTAAATAACGCGTTAACCCTGCACTGGTCGCGCGGATGATAATTCTCATCCATGCGATGTATTCATCTATTTTACTTTCTCACATAAGAAGTATATATAAAGTATTGTAACCGTGAAAAAATTCGAAAATGAAATTTTTACGGATATATCCGTTTTGCTGACCCCTGATTCCGAAAAAGTTGTTTTTGTATTTTTTTCCTTTCATTTTTCGTATTTAGGGCAGAATTTACTTCTAACATATGCACGCGCTTTCAATTTTCTTTTTACTTGAAAACACAGGGCATTTCACATAGGTCAAAGTACAGTTTTCGATATTTAAAAAAAAACTGATCCAACGATTTTTCTTAAATCTTCTGTACGTAAAGTAGAATTAGTATTCATTACATCCGCATAAGCGGTATTTCGCTTGAAAGTTTGGAATAGACGCAGTAAAATAATTTATATACGCTACATTTACGCATTTACATTACGAGAAAGTACGTGCAATGGTTTGCACCACTGTAATTTGATGCATGAAGATGTTGATTTATATTATTTCTAGTTGTTTTTAGAATTAATTTGGCCACTTTTTTTGTAAACGGAAAATAATAAAACATAAAATACCAACTATTTAACCGAAATTGATCATGGGAAAGGAGTTAATTATTTAGTTTTAAACGAAATTATATTAGAATTTTGATGGTATGCTTGCTTGGTTCTCGCGTAAAAAATAACTTAGTTATTTTTGTGTCTATGAAACTTATTTTTTTTTTTAATAGAATATTAATCTGCCTGACATAATCACCACCAAAATATGTACTCTAAAAACCCGAATTCGTTAGAGGATTTTATGATATTATTTTGAAACATGTGCGGAAAATAATGGCTCAATTAGAACCGAAAACCCTATACTCATTTTGTATTTCATAACAAGTAACAGGTAAGAGCAAAGTGAAAGGATGAAGAACTACTGGAATTCAAAGATCTGGTATGCTGACTGCTAGTAATCTGGACGGGCTTTGGTTCAGACGGGACCACAGCGGAGAGATTTGGAGACAGCATGCCAAAGACTCTTGTGTCAAACTGAGACATTTATTAATGAGATGCCTATGTGAATGTATTACGTATGTGTCTCTGCGGTAACTTACGTATGACAAACTACGTTAAAGAGTTATAAACTTTGTAATGTTTCAAACGGACACATACCATTCAACTGATAAAGAAAATGATGAAATTAATTCTACTAAGTTATACATGTCTTTTTGGGGGTAGTGCTTAAAGGGGAAACAGTGAAATGCCTTGTTGTTTTTTGTATTTTTGGGTAATAATAATTCAACAAAGACTTATAAAAGCTGTGTGTTCTTCACGAAGAATTAATGTGTATTTCACGGAAATTATCGGCCGAACCCCGATCATATCTTAGTTATTTATAACCGGAGCACATATATTGTCACTGAGAATGCTGACCGAGTGGGCTAGGTAAGTCTTTGTTGTGTGTGTGTGTTATTAATTAATGGTATGTAGTATTAACCTTCATTAATCATTTTTATTTTACAATTGGCGCCGCAACGTGGTACTTACATATCTTTTTATATTACATTTGTCTTTTCCAACGTTGGGGCTAGCTTACCGTAGCACCCATAATCTTTTTATTTTACAATTATATATATGGACCCGCTATAAAACTGGAAAAAAAATTCTAAAATGGCTCAAAAACATATTAAACAAATACATCAGACTTGGTAAACCTTCAACTATGGGAAAGAAGAAAATATTTATGAATGGAAAGCATTCTTCAAAATTATTCGATACAAAAGTACTCAAAGCAAGGTCAAAATGATTATATTTAATGCTGTAAAATATGAAAATCTCACACAAGGAAATGTTGGGATTCTCCATATCGACCATTCCATATCGATTGGATCACGATGCTGGAAACTCTGAACAATCCTTTTTTTCCGTCCTTCACAAATGAGGACAAAACTTTCCGTATTTTAAAGCCGGAAATGGGTACAAAATAACTTAATTTTCGAGGATTACAGATCTCAAACCTTTTCAGGAAATGCCATCCAATTCCTACTCACCCAAAACCTGTTATATAAATAAATAAATTTATTGTCAAAAACAGTTAAATTTGCGTATGACGACATCGAGGGAAATAAATTAATTTACTCTAATTTACAATAAACTAATTTCAAATAGATCCATAAATACTTTTACCTTTGTTCTCTATGAATTAAGACTTGGTCCCCAAAAGTGATCGCTTTCTTCTTCCGATCGTATAGTGATTGTATCCAGTTGTTGACCTTCAGAAACAGAAATATCATCGAATACTTCTCGGTCAGCATCCCAATATCTTCTCCAATGAGAGAGTTGTACAGTGATTCCACAGACAAATACGATGGAGTCGTGACATGTTCTGCAAAAACATGCAGCTCGGCGCACTGTCGCGTCTTCAAGCGTTGAGGAAGAATGACTATGTACTGGTTTACCAGTTCCTTCAGACGCTAGTCAAATCATCGACCATTCATAATTATTTTAAAATATTGTTAAATATACTTAAATATCCCAATACGTTTTTTTATTATTATCAAGATAAAATTAAAGCTTCTGGATTAAAATTAACGATGTGTTTATAATGTGAGGTTTATTATTACTCTTTGTAGCGACGATGTTAGAAGTGGATATTCGTTGAACTTCCGCGTTGTTTCGAAATAATAAAAAACAAATAAAATATAATTAAATAAAAACAACAGTCCCCTCCGTGACTGCTGTGTCAGCGTGATCGCTCGTCACCAAGTCATCCCGGGTTCAATTCCCAGGTGGGGCATGATAAAATTGGTAGCTTTTCTCATGTCTCAGCTGAGATGTATGAAAAGTTCGCCCTCTGCGACTAACAACCGCAGTTGCAATACTCTGATACAGCAATTTGGATCTTATCTAGACGTTGTTCCTCCGATCTCGGTAAAATTCACATAAAAATTCAGCCTTACTGGCACTCGTCATTCGCCTTAGGTGGCCAAAAGGAGATACATAAATAAAAATAACAAATTCGAGTGAATCACAACCATGATCGTCATTTGAATAACCAGAAACATAGCATATTTTCATCATTGAAATTAAGGTAAGAAAACTATGATTAAATATGACTTTAGGTACTTTGCTGATATGATAAATGATCATATCGAAATTATTCTTTATTTTCTTTGCGCTTGGAAAATCTATTTGCATCTTTATAAAATTTGTGACAATTTGGCTCAAAATTTGATTGGTGTTACCCTGATCCCTGCCTAGTTATTTAGAAATTTGACCTCGCGAAACACTTTCCATCAAATAACATAATTTTAAATTGTTGTTACGTTCGATATAGAAAAGACCTCAATTTTATTAAGACTTTTTGTTGTCGTAATTCAAAATGAAATTAATTTTCTTAGTCTCGCCAACCATATATTTATTATAAGAGTCAACTTTCGACCACATAGATGTCATCTTCAGTAATCTTCCTCCGGACAAGGAAAAGTGGTAATTGGTTGGCGAGACTAGGAAATTAATTTCAGTTTAAATCATTAAGAGTTGACATCACGTATTGAAGCACACATCGAGTATCACAGGGTTTGCTTCGTCATTTCCGGCGTACAGCTGTCCTCCATTTGCTTTTCTTGCAATACGTAGAAGTTCAAAGAACGGAACAAGAAGAAAATGTCCGTCTCAAACGACCGCAGTAACACTTCACGAACAGCGGAGGCATTTCAGTTTGAAGTTTTGGGAAGGGGAGAGGAGTGCAAATACAAATTCACTATTTTTTTCGGTTTTTAAATTGTTTGTTATTAGGTAACACAGAGATGTCGTTGTAAGTCTATTGTATTACATTTTATTTAATTTATACATGTTTTATACTTATATCTTCTAACATCTTTATATTTTACTATAAATGATTCGAAATTATAGTTTATTATACCAAGGGTATTAGGAAAGTTTTGCAATATGATGTAACAATAAGCCGCAGGAGCCAAAGCCTACACAGAATATATGACAACTACAGGACTGAAACTTCTTGAGTACCCTCTTTACAGTCCACACCTTGCTCCCTGCGACTTTGCACTGTTCCCGTATGTGAAAATGAAGCTGAAAGAGATGCGGTTTTTAAGTGATGAGGACCTTCTAAAGGCTTGGGACAACGAATGTGCCTTACTCCCTAGCGAAACTTGGCAGAGTTAGTTTAAGGATTGGTTTCAGAGGATGAAGATGTGTATTGAATGTAGCGGAAATTACTTTGAAAAAAATTAAATACATAATCCTGTATTGCAGTACTTTCCTAGTTCCCTTTGTCTCATACATTTCTTTTACTACTGCAACGATTCATCCAATATTTGGGACACCAGGATTTTACCAATCTTAATACACAACTGTCAACATAGTTACATAACTTAAATTTCTTATTGACTAAATTTTACATTATTTAAATAAATACAATTATTCTTGAAGTTTTGATTCTTTGGTACTAAACATAATTCTCCGCAATTATCACCACGTGTTTTCACTAAAACCACGGGACAAAAATGTATTCTACTCATTTGAAAAAGAAAGCAGGTAGCAAAATTTATTCTCATTTCTTTGAGAATGCTTCTCACTCAATTCACACGCAATTGTTAATATCGATATTCAAGTTAGCCATCATAACACAATCAATTGCTTTTTTAAGCGATGACGAAATGGTTCCTTCTATTTTCTTGAACGTGTTTTGAGGCATTGTAGGTTCTTAAATTATTCTGTCTTTCAAAATTAAACAGGATTTACAGTTATTTTTTAAAAATTTCGATTAAGTTAGCAAATAAAACTTACTAGTAGATTAAGTTAGTAATCTTCCTCATTTGACGCGTCAAATTTCATAAAATTATTATTTAAAAAAATTATAAAATCAGAAATGATTTAGTTTCCTTTACGCTTTGTAGATAGTAACACTATTAAATATTGAAATTCTAACATCTGAAGGATAAAAATCATATTGAGTTAATTGAAATTCGTGTCAGTTTCATTTTTCATCCTCGCGGTTCGTATTTTTTTATATAGGGGAATTTGGTTTTACGAGGATATCCCCATTCTGCCTCTGCTAAAGGGCGGAAAGATGTTCGTTGAAAAAAAGAATAAACCTTGAAGGTTCCTGAAAAGAAGTCGTTATTAATATTTATGTAATCCAATATTTTCATTCAACCCCAAATTTTTATATTTAATATTAGATAACATTATTTACAATCTCATTATACTACTGTGAATAGTAAACTGCAAATATTTGTTTCATATTGAATATCATTACATACGTATTAGGTTCAGCTAATTTAGATAATGGCATATCTTGACACAAATTCTCTTGAAAGCTGCTGTATGACGGACAAAGTTGACCAATGACCGAGTCGGAATCAATAATAGCTTCACTCCACAAAATTATAGCCCGGTTGTGGCTACATGCAGGGCCAAACAGATTTTCATCTAAGAATGAAAACAGAAGAAATCAATGTATCCGATTGCTTCAAACTTCCATAGATTATACAGCGTGCCCCAAAACTCTACGTAAAAAATGGAGGGATGATAGAGCACATTAATAGGAGCAAGAAATCATTAAAGTACACATGTCCTGAAATGTCTCCTTAAGAGGTATAACTTCACAAAGACAGAGTAAGATGCAAGACAATGGTGTATAAAGCGCCTTATTATGTGAATTAAGATAATTATAACGATATTTATTGTTAAACAGCAGGAATTCACAACAGATGTTCAAATTGCGGCTCATTAGCAGCGATTCAAGTCTCGTACCGACGTCACCAGGATTCGTGGTACTCTACATGGAACATCTTATCTCCTACTGAGCTCCCCAACGCATACTTATATCACTTACTTAGTTCCCATAATGAATCAGCTTTTAGTCTTGGGTTCTTACTCTGTCGTTGTGTCGTTATATCTCTTAAGGAGACATACACTTTTTTACATGGAGTTCTGGGACAGACTGTATACTATCTGAGTATCCGCAGCTTTGCTCGCCTGAATATTGTGATTTCGGTACAACTTTCTACATTATACTTTCTAAATAGCAAAAGATGTGTGTTATAATAATACATAGGGAATAATACTAAAGAGTTACTAATTACTATCTTGGGAATGCAAGACTATGAAGAAAACTTGTTTGGACTAACAATATTCAATATTCGTAATACGTGTATGCACTGACTGTCTTCAATTCACCCATATGAAGGAGGTAATCATTTTATTTTTTATTGACTTTGTAACTATATTTTATGGGGCATACATTGCAAATTTATAAATACAGCTTATGGATAAGAATTTAATCGAGTAGTTCAGTAATTTTGTCTTTTCTTTTTTTTTTTTTTTTGCAAAGTGATAAGTGGACTTTCACATTTATTATATTAATAAGGATAGTGTTGTGGGATTAGATCAATAAGTACAGGATTTTGACTTTAAACTATATTTCATGGCAAAAATATTTCGAAAAAGAAATAATGAACTAGTATATCCGTGAAAGGTAAAAAAGAATGACCAAATTGTGAATAATGAAAGGATAAAATGTGCATTTAGCGGAGAAAAAGGGGGATGTCTTGTCTACGTTTAATGTAGACAGTAATCTTCCTCCAGTTTTGAAGGTTGTGTGCAAAATACTCTCAATAAGACAGTAGATTTGCTGAAAAAGACAGCCACGCAGCCAATATTTTCCAGAGAAAAGGTTTTTGTTCTACTGACCAAAAATACCACATCCCGGTTGTATTCCAAATCCTCCGTTGGCAAAGAAATCCATTGGACCTGTTGGCTCATTTGAACCAAACTGTCCCGCATCTGTGTGAAGAGCCACGACGAAATCTCCATCAGTGGATAGTAATTCCTCTCCACATTTATCCATCGTGGGATAGAAGAGAGGTCCAGCCGGATCCAAACCTACGAAGCGTGTTTCTTAAGGTATTATTAATCTCCTTGTAAAGTAAAGTCAAGTTGTCAACTGTTCACGAAACTAGAAAATATTCGTCAAAGGAGTTCTAATTAATTAATTAATAATTCGCACTCTTAATGTTTACTGTTAGACGACAATTATTTTGTGATTTTCAAATATAATTATAAATTGTAAGAACATTTTCGTTTGGCTCTTTGTTTGACGAAAATCACTTTACCTTCAGTCACGCGATACCACTGACATTTCCTGTAGAATATTTATTCGCAGATTTTGTTGAATAACTTTTTTAATGTCGCGTTAAGTGTGAAAACTTTAACGCAACTTCGTTCTTAGTTTTAAGCCCCCGAGAGTTTCTCCATATAAACACATACTAATTTAGAGTCAAGTAATTCGAAATAATTCGCTAGGATGTAAAAAATCGACACTGGGTGGAGAGTGGTTCAAACGACTATTTGGAACCAATTTCGGGTGTACTTTAGCCTAGTCGCTATGATTAATATAATACCTTAAGCTTATGCTACACGTTTTAAGTATCTGTATATCAATTATTCTAGTACATACAAGTAAATAAATTGAAATAATAAATTACAAATAACTTGACAGCAAATAAAAAAGTTGTATCATTCGGATCCAGTGGTTATCATCTTGCCTCAATCTACCCTTTAAATATACGTCGGAGGTGGTAAAATGATGTTGAAGTACTTAAGTGCAATCCTGTTTTGTGTGATATTCTTCTATCAGTAGAGCAAAGTCAAATCGAACGCAAAGTACAATGAGCTGCCCTAGCGTTCAACCACCGTGTGACAAAAACGATCCGTTTCGGAATTCTTCCCTATTCGTTTCTACCAAAAGAAATAAAATACATCTCAGGATTGAATCCTTTCAAATCTGCGGGGAAAAAACTTCCTATCGCATCATTGCTTCTACCACGTCAAAGAATTTATCGACTAAAAATATTTAACACATGTTTTCATTACATCATTAATTATCTCAAGATATATCTTTTATAAAGTTAACGTTAAGTAGACGTATGTGAATTCATTTAATTTCATATTCCTTGTATAGGCTTCTTAATTACACCATGGTTATAGGACTTTTATATTATTTTGTTTAAAATGCAATATCACTTTATTGCCTGCTTAAAATATTGATTCTTATTTTTCAATATTTACACTTTGCAAGTTTGAATACTCTATCTCCGTAGCCTCATCACGGACTGGGTTCTTATTGCATTCCTTTGGGTTCTTTTGGTACTGATCGGATTTGTGGGGAGGCTCGCTTGCTTGCTTGCTTGCTTGCTTCCGGAGAGTAAATTAGCATATTTTCCTACTCGTCCTCGTACGAAGTATTAACTGCTTTTTTTGGACAATAAATAGAAACTTGATTGTATTTGCATTGCAACATAATTTTGAGAAAACCGAGATCATTACCTCGATGTGCGATGTGACATCATTTCTGAATCTCAAAAAAAAAAAAATCACGTTCTTCTCTCCGATTTAAGCTGATTACAATTATTACTTGAGCCTTTTGTTTTGGAACAGATATGCACGATCCCATTGCTTATCGTCACGTACCAACCACCAATTTGGGACGCCTCCTAAGACGACGTCCGATGTGTCCTGAGATATGAGCTCCTAAGCTATGACCAACCACGTGGTCCAGATTTACACCTGCGTCGAGCATCATCTGCACAGCTTCCGCGATGGCTTCACCAATTGGCCTCATCAGGGTTGTGGCGAGACTGTACTCCAGAAAGGCACCCGCGTGGGACCAATCTACCATTACCAGGTTGAAATTTCCGTTCGCAATGTAAGCTGAAATTAGTAAGAGATAGTCTTAATTATTAGTTACCTTTACGAAGATCAACATATCAATTTTCTGTTTAATCCGACACGAAATTTCAACTATTGTTTTTATGAAGATTCCAGTGAATCAACTTCTTACGACGACGTCGAGAAGTGCCTATTAATGTACGTAAACTAACGAAAGTTTTTTTTTTGCGTATCTTTATTCCGTGTACCTACAAGCGGAGAAGGCGAAGTATGCATGACACGAAACTTACTTAACGTGTTTATTCCACTTAACACTGTAATTCTCAAAAATATTTTGTTTCAGTGTATATTATGGTTATGTAACCGTACGGAATACCATGCCACAAATTCCCATTAACATGATTTACCTACTAATTAAATTTTTGGTTTAGAATAAATAAAAAAGAGTACTTCTTTTATTATTCGGTTCAAATTTGTGTGGAATTGTAAAGCGGTTTCTTGTCTCTGGTAACATTTTAAATATTTCTGGTGACATTTTGACAGTAAGTTACTTATTTAATACCGCATCAGCATCATGACTGTTTCGGTGGCGTACCTACGGAGACGGGCAATTGGGAGACGGTCCGACCCGGATCTCATCCCATAAGGTCTTTCGAAATAGTAGCGGCGATTGCGAATCAAAGGAGGGGGGGGGCAAAAAAAATATTGACAATTTTCATTTACATGACATTTTCTGCGTATTTCCACTAAGTACGATTTAATTAATGAAATAAATCAGAGGAAAGGTAATTAGTGACTTCCATATCAGGGATGGTGCATTTTTTAATTATAATTATCAGTTTTAGTCGGTTAAAATGAAATTTTTTATCATTCCTTTAAAAAGTGAGGGGGTGGCTGCCCCCACTCCCCCTAATCGCCGCCACTGTTTACAAAGATGTTACCAAATTAATACAAAAGCGTAAATTTGAACTTAAATATTCTCTTATTTAATTATTATAATACCTGAGCTTCTAAATGAAGAGAACTCCAATTTAAATTTCAAAATTGTTTACATTATCTACATTTTTTCTGTCTTCACGTTTATGTATAGATGTGGGAGCCATCAAATATTCTTCCGCCCCGGGTCTATTTAGGTGTAGGTGCATCACTGGTGTGAATGGGTGATGTAGAGAAAGAGTTAGTCCACAAAAGCGTCCAGTAGCATATCTACACCTATTGAGCCCCGGGGCGGGAGTCCCTCACACACGAACCATGTCTCAATACATATTAGGGTAATACACAGGCTTCTCGCGATATGATATCTGCTTTCCTATTATGCCAGAAAATGGTGAAGGGCCTGTAGTAACACCAGATGTTCAAACAAATGTCTGAAAGGAAGTTCGTTGCAGTGAAGCAGACAAATAAACCATTGAACCGGACGTTGAATTTTTATTTCTGTTTCGAATCACACCATTTTTTCATTCTGTGTTAGTGGTTATTCCATTACATCCTATGGCTATTATTTCACTCACATTAAACTGTTTTTTCCCTAAGTGCTCTAAAATGCATTTTGATATTTCAGCATCAGTTCCTGTAACATCACACCTCAAGCCCTGATGCGATGTTATTTTTTTCTTTGGTAGAAGCGGGATCTACATAAATACCAAAATCCCTATGGTAGTTTTTGTCGCTGCCACCAGCCCAGTTTCCCAGGCAATCCAACACACGTCTAATAACAATAAATAATGATTTATTACAAATTAACTAGAAATCTGAATTTACACCAGAGACAAATTCCCAAAATCATTAATACATCTAATAATCTGTTATTACAC
>NNCF01125986.1:219628-234530 GCA_002313205.1 Laupala kohalensis | reverse complement strand
TAAGACTACCGCAGCAGCCTAACGAACATCTGGTCTCCGCGACCTAGTCTTAGCTCAGTCACATCTCAGTGCTGACGGATCTCTACATTCCCGCGTAAAGGTCTCTGAGGAGCTTCACTCCTCCCAATATATACTGTACCAGACGTCACGTCATCAGCAAATAACCACGCCTTCGCCACCACCGTGCAAACACTCTTTTTGTGTCACCCCTTTGGCTTCTAGGAACGCAGAGGCTGCGCCGTAGAGGACGAACCGCCATGAGCGTCACCTAGGCGCTTCGCAAACACCCTTTTCGTTGTTCTATATTCGGCACGTACTTCATTCATTACTTCGTAGAATTCTTCTTTTCTTTAGGTACACCTAAATTCCAGTTAGTCAACGTCGCCGACCGCATTCTCGGAATAAACTTGTACGTACCTTCCTTAAAAGTGAAAGGTGTTCGTTCAAACAATATCTCAATAACTGAAGAGGCTAGGGTGGGTCCCAAGCTCGTCGCATTTCCGTCTTAGCGCCGACCGGTCACTTATTGTAAGATTCTTAAAAGCATCCGGCTTGGAAAATGCAAAGAAATATTAATATTTCACAAAGCGATGGCATGTCCTGGCGCCGACGTTACAGTTCCCTTCACTGGTGTTAAGAGACCAATGTTATCTCCACCAGGCTCATGAATAATACTAACATGTTCCTCTTTTATTATTCGGCGATACATTTTTGATCCAACTTTCTCTTGAGCTACCGTATTATCTTTTCGTCCATCAAAGTAAATTGCTTTAACTACATCAACTTTTTTAACTTCCTTTCTAGATTTTCTCTTTTCCCGCCTAATCTTACTTTTATCAACCACTAGTGTCATGTCACTCATATTAATCAATCCTAGATCTCCATTGACACTTGAGGCAATAGCTGCAGTGGCTCGATCAGATTTGCCGATCACTAACTAAAGCTGTGACCTGCCTGTGACAGGCACGTTTATTCTCATTTCTGACGATGTTGATGGAAATGGCACAAATGTAGAAGTAGATGTAGAAAGAAGTACATCGTATTTATTGTTTTCTGTTTGCTCTTCAAGTCAGGTTTTTATAGATCGTGTCGCAGTTTATGCTTACTCTGTCAGAAAGATCATGTTCTCTAGAAAATTGTGTTAGTTTTCTTTCTTCTCTTTTCAAAAGTATTTCTGTTTCCATTCTGTCTAAAACACTAATTAAACTTATTCTGGTAGTTCTCTGATCTAACATAAACTTCTTCTCTAATACTGGAATTTTATTTCCCTTATCTCAACTACAATAGTAACGGGACAGTCACAAGAATTTTGTTATTTCCCACAGCACCATTAACACAAATTTACATTTGCATTCTGCGACACCAAAAAGTTTGGATTTTTCATTCGACACAAAAAGTGCTACCTTTTTCTTGAAAGCATCCTTGTATTTGTTACCATTATAAGTTGTAGTAGGCATCATGATATATTTTATTAATTGCACAATACGTTTCTGAGACACAGTTGGAATGGAGGCTTTAGAATAAACATATTCTATGTGTGAAACAATTCGATTAGCAGTTTCAGAAACGGTGGGCTTTGTTTAGAAGTTATTGAGAACTTAAAATTTTCTTCTAAATAGACCAACAGTATGTCTGACAAATTGTTTTGGCAAATCAAATAAAGGACAACAACGTGATTGTATAGTAACAACTACGAATACAAAATTCTTAGGTCTCCATATTCAAGACAACCTCAAATGGAATAGTCATGTCGACAATCTTAATTCCCAATTAAGCAAATTGTGTTACGCATTTCGAATCTTAGTTAACGTAGTTAGTCCACGTATTTCCCGTTGAGTATATTTTGCAAACGTTTACTCCCATTTACGTTACGGTATTACCTTCTGGGACAATTCCGGTCAGAGTATTCAAACTTTCAGAATTCAAAAGAGGATAGTTCGGATAATTTGTAAATCTCACCCTCGAAACTCTTGTAAACCTTTGTTCAAGGAATTAAATATCTTAACACTTCCCTGCATTTATATTTATGAAACGGTCTTGTTTGTTAAGACCGAATTACTGAAGTGCCACCCTTTCTTTATACGAAACAGTCTCGTTCTCGAACACAATACTCGCAATAGTAGTAATATTCATCGCCCTAGAGTGTCAACCACTCTTTGCCAAAAAGGACCTTACCATTCGGGAATCGTTCTATATAATTCCCTGCCCAAGAATATAAAAGATATTATGAAATTGAATATCTTCAAATCCGCGGTTAAAAACTACCTCCTGCACCAGTGCTTCTACAATGTAAAAGAATTTATTGATTTTAATAAAAGTTAAATCCGTCTTTTACTTTATCACGCCATTGCTGTAGTATTTTTTGAATAACTTATAACAATTTCAGAAACTATTTTCTTGCATCATTGTGTTGCCGTATGGCTCATATTAATTTAGTTTTATGTGTACTCAACTTTGACACGGTTTTGTACATAAATTCTGTAGCCCCATCCTGGCCCGGGGTTTTCTCCGTTTTTCCTTCGGCAGAGGCGGATTTCTTATACAGGTTCTCTAGGCTTTGTCTAGGGGCGTGTTTATTGTAGCAATAAATCGTGAATTTAGTGTTTTTTCAACTCTTATGATTTTTTAAACACTATACTCAGAATAATCTATAGTTCGATAATAACTTCTACATGTAAATTTACAAACATAGTTGCGTTTACAAACATATTGACATTCTATTAGTATTATAACTCGCAGCTAACTTTTTATCTTATCGAGGAATTTTTGCTGAAATTTTTGAATCCACCTCTGCCTTAAGGCCCTTGATCGGAATTAATGGGCTGGTTCCTTGCTTGCTTCGGGAGAGTAAATTAGTTTATTGTCCTCCACGTGGTCATACGCAGTCTGTGCTGCATTTTTGACAATAAATTTATTTATTTATTTATAACTAAACTTTTTTGGGTTTGTCATCTTAATAACAAGTTTAACTTACATTATACCCAGAAAGACTAGAACAAAAGAATCAAATTGATTATGTTTAACTGCAATGAAACACAACTTCGCACTATAACTGAGGCTGATACACAGCCGCTATCAGCACAGGAGGCTCTTGTAGAGGCTTGACGTCGATGAGTCATTATGCCACCCCATTTGCCCGCTGATATGGCGGAAGAAGTCATGTCATGTCCATTTATTAATCTTCATGCTAGATGGTACAAAAGTACGCGTTCTGTCTCTATTTACCGTTGCCTCATGTATTAACCTTTAATATAAGTTTAAAAAAACGAAAACTTCGAGTTTTTGTCAAAGTTTAAACCAAGTTTGGTAATAGATAAAATAAAAACAAATTCTTAACGATGTTTATTTCTTCTTTACATGTCAGAACAGTTTAAGTTTAGTGCCAATAAGGTAAAAGAACTCCTAAATTAAATATTTAAAAATTATTGTAAAAATCCAGTATGTGTTGTACTTTACGAACATCTTATGTATGATTTTTTAAATTATTTTTCTGTTATTCTATGTGCAAATACGCAGCTTTTGAGACCTATTACGATTCAAAATTCCAAAATTCAATTTTTTCGACCTACCCTAATACACATCTCTGATGTATTAAAAGGAATTGAAATTTGAGTTTTATTTATTAATCAGAGCACCGTTTATTTATTTTACGGCTTTTAAAGTGTTTCAGATATTATTTATATTCAAATTTACGAGTTTAAATGATGTTTGGTGACCCATTTGAAGGCCTCTTTCATGATGATGCCCGAAGCAGATCCCCCTTCCTTTCGCTGCCACATCGATACGCTAATGAAAGCACCAGCATTAGTAGAATGGACGCAATGTAAGAAGTCTTTCCTTGAACTATCTAAAGAGCGTAACTTACCTTCTTCTACCTGAGTACTGTAGTACAATAGGGGAGAATAGATCCAGCCGTGAGTAAACACCACCATTGGTTTTTCCCTGTTCCACCTAAAGTCATTCACCAATGTAAGAGCATCATTGAGCGGTGCTATAATCCATTCGGACAATGAGGGTCTGTAATTATTGAGACTTATAATAAGAGACTCATCTCAATAAACAATCGGATAAAAACAATTTTTTACTTACCCGTAAAAGTAAATTAGTTCAATTTTTCTAAGTAAATAGTTCACTGTAAAACAAAAGTTCAGTATTTCTTTTCATCTTTTAATGCGAGTGATTTATATAGAACACATCTAGGTCTCCTGGATGATTTGGGCAAAGGCAGTTTAATGACGAAAATTATATTAAATAAATAATTGGAAAAAAAATCTTGTCTCGATCTTACCAGTTTCTTCTGACACGGAACCACACGCAATAGCTTCCCTCATTTGCTCATAAGCGGTAAATGATGTTACAGGAACGGAGTGTTGATTAATGAACGCAATGGTATCAATAGGTTGATCCCAATCCTCTGTGAATGTTCTATTACGTCCTCCTATTATATTTACAATAGTACAATATTATTAAAATAATACTTTTTGACTATAAATTGATTTATAATTTATTTCTATTAGAATATAATTTTACATAGTTTCATGATTAATGTTCCAAGTGGTTAGTCTCTAATTTGGCGTCAGTGTGTGAACTTTCTCACCATCCAGACCGTTTTGTTTTAGACTTATTTCGGCCTAATATATGGTTTCGCCCATTACTTGCCTCCGGAGAGTCAGTTTATTATTGTTCTCGCCATTCTTCTTCTTATTTAACTGTTCTTTTCACAGTCAATTACTATTTGATACAATACTTCAATTATATCTCTAAAAATGTACTGAAATTAACGCTTTATACTCTACAAAACCGATTCTTGAAAACTATCAGAACTTGAGGCATCCATTAAACTTAACATTCATTAAATGGGAATACTCCCGAAATTGGAATGACTTACTGTGTTTTTTCTTCTTCATTTTTGTTACACACACCCAGTTCCTCATCGAAAAGTCATTACCTGTTTTTGTCTCTTTTTTGTAGCAATGTCATTTTTTCTACGTCTTTTAATCCTGCCATTCCGTATATTTCATAATGTATTCGGACGACTAACTATTAGTTAACCGTATTAAGTTAGAGACTAAACACTATTGCACGTACAGTCTCATTCTCTTCATTAGAGTCCTTTTTGATTGAAGGTCGCCAACCGGTGGTCCATGGACCAGGCGTGGTCGATGAGAGAAGTTTGATAGTCCGCACAATTTCTGGACATAACCGCAATCTTTTACCTTCAGTTGAAGAAACTAGTTTGATATGGCATAAATATTATATGGTTATTCTTTTTTGAATCATATGTGAGCGACAGGAAACTAATAGTAAAGTATCTGTGGCAAAAACTCACAGCGACATAACCCCGCACGACAAAATGTGTGACAAAACTCCACATCCCTTTACCTGCGACGAGGAACCCCCCCCCCTCCCACCATTTAACAAATTTTTCTTACATTATTCGAGTCCAATCAGGTATTGAACAAAATTCACATCTTTTACGAGTGACACACACCTACAAGCAGATATCGTTGTAACAATTGAATAAACATGTTTGATTAAAAATTTACTTACAATTATGTGATAATTAAAAGGCATTTTTACTTTTGATTTATTAAACAGGAGTATTTTATTCTGTAGCCATTGTTGGACAAAAGTTTTTTTGTTTTTTTATGAAAATCGCCGATCTTTTAGAAATGGCGCTTGGTCTAGTAATGCATAACCCTGTCCAATTCTCTGTCGGAATAACTACCACAATGCTGATTGGATATGCAATGTTTTCACTAAACTTCCGTTTCGGCGAGGAAAGAGTTGAAGATCTGAGTAGGCTACAGAGATTTTCCAGCAATTAGTTCAATTAGTCCGCCAATGTTTGGCGCAAAGATTTTCTAATTTCTATTTTTTTGTTATATTACCTGATTGTACAGAGAATACAATCAGAAATATTCAAATATCATTATAACATTAATTGAATACGTATCTAATACACATACGCCAATCGCGAGGCAAAATATGACAACCTTCGTGTCACTCTCAACGTACTCGGGGCGTCATTTTAGAATGTCTTACATGTAATACAAGCAAATACTACAGTAGATATGTATGGAAATTTCAGCTCAAATCTACAGAAAAGAAACAAAGAGGGGATGAAGCATGGGCATATGTGGAAGAGAAGATGGAGACAGAGAACACGTCATGTGGAAGTGTGAACTGTGTTGAGAAGAACGAGCTACCTTCATACGCAAAATGAAGAGCAAAGGAAAATTTAATATGGAATACAAACATGTCTCTATGAGGAACAAAGAGATGTATGAGGAGCACAGAGAATACGTGACAAAAGTAGGACAATTGAGAGACGTAGTAAGGCGAGACGACGAGAGACGTTGAAACAACAATAACAACAGAAACGCAGACGTGATGAAATTGAACATGGACGAGAAAATTTTGTGAACGGAACCTTGAAATGATTGTGTTAATAGACACGGCGGTCGTGTAAACAAAGATCAAAATAAACTGAAAAAAAAACTGTAATAGGTTAAAATAGGATAAGATGTATAATGTCCACATAAACTTCAATAATTTGCTCACAAGAATAGCATTTGAGGCACCATTTTATTTTCTATGGTTCTCTTCTTTTCCAAAAGAAAGTGGGGCTAATTACCCATCAATCCCTTAAAAAGCACGAAAAATATTAAGGAAATTTTCATCCTAATTCCATCGTTTAAAGTGTGAATTTCCATGGGGTTCATAGGCAAATATGCCAAATTGCATATTGTGATAAACATATAGCGAGATCTATATGAGAATAATGAAAAAATAAATCGAAGAACATTAATACTATAAGATTGCATTAAAACATACAGACAAGAGTGCATGAAATGGCCGTATTTTTTATTTATTTTTCAACCTTCCTAATGGATTCCGAAAAAAAATACTCTTTGTGATACTATTAACATACGCTTGTTAAACAAAGGACGAGAAACAAAAGAAAACAATACCTGTTCTTGAGATGAGAAAAGAGATCACAAAAGGCAGGATGAGCCCACGAGTGAGTTCCATCGTTGTTCACGAAATATTGCTGCAAATGTAAAATAATAGAGTTTATGTTTCATGTGTGTATAACGCAATATATTAACACTTTTAACCATGTCCGTCCTCTGTTTGTTAATATCTTCATCATGCCCTTACAACTGAATTATTCCCTCCAATAGCCACGTTTGCAGACAGATATGGGTGTACTAAAAGTCTTTTTTTTAATGATTAGTATAGTTTCATTCTGCGACATTTGTCTGAAAAACATTTTTTTCCTCAAAAAGTAAAGGAATTATTTCAATGTTCCAACTTTACATAATACAACTATGCATAATACAACAATACAACTATATAACAACTTTATCATCAATAATTGAATATTTATTTTCCATGTAAAAAACATTGTTTCCAGGGAAGCAGAAGAAAAAAAACCTAATACAGATCGTAGGTGATGCCATTCACACGCGAGAGGTAGAGCACAGCAAACTCAAATAATGAAGAAGGCTGTGGGTAAATAAGCTGCCGCAATAACTATGGTCTACACAGGAGCTTGAGAGGTTGAATTTTGCAAAAGGCTGAAAGGATTAAAATGCACTAGGAGTCAAATGAAAAGAAATACCATACAATAGACGTTGATATTTCCCGTAGTTTCAGTTTCTTTTATCGAAAATGTATTATTGTCCAATTAATTCAATATGCAAAGAAGATAAACTGATTGTGTAAAATGTTCATTCCATATATTAACTTAATTAATTCGGCGTTGAAAAATCTATTTATGTTAAGCCATTATGCAACGTAAAACGTGACTAAGTGTTTATCTTCATTTGCAACCTACATTTTCCCGTTTTTAAATGAAATATGATTTTTCGAAATTGTAAAAATAAAAAAATAAAAAATAAATTCGTAATTAATCTAATCAATTCAAAAAATCGCTTATCTCAGTTCATTGTTAATTAAAAAAACACTTTCACTTATGCTTTTCGTTAACTTGTGGAAGTCGGTGACTTTCTGGTGCACCGTTCCTCCTTTCGATTCAAGAAAAATATTGTAAAAATCACTAAATTTGCCATGAATGTCAATTGTCAACATCGTAAAAATTACTCGGCAGATAATATCTTAATTACTTAATCCTAACATAACCTTAACTTTTAAGAAAATCAGAATTAACATAAACGACATAGAACAAGAATTGAATTTCTGTGAAATTAATTTCTACATATAACTAGGGACAGCTTGTAGCCGAATTTAAAGAAACGACCACAATTCAGCAAATACCTCGACATGTCATTTCGCTCGTAGAAATCTCTATGGCGGATCCAGAAAAGTGTTTTATAAGACACGAAATATGTACAAGTCATGAAATATTAAAAAATTATTAATTTATTGTAATAAATATTTCCCCTTAAAGCATTGCAGCAGTAAGTGAAAATGTTGAAAATTGTCTAAAAATCTCAAACAAGTAGGTAGGATCCTCGCAAATAGATACCCTTGAATTAGTGTTGGCATTTTGTCATTATGAAACAAATTGTTTATATTAACTTTCATCGTTCAAACACTTCGAGTACAAAGAAAAGAACCATATTTTCGAAGATTTTCAAGTGCGATTAAAACTCACCTGAGAAACAGTAACTCCTATCGTTGATCTGAGAGGATGTGCTAGACTTTCGCTAGGAAGACATAAACTCATGATCCACATGAACTAATGATTGCATGCCCAGGAATTGTTGCTGAAAATTGTCATGTTTTTGTCTCTGAAGTATACTAATATTGTGTCATTTGTCGTGTCCAAAATGATACTACGTTCAAAAACATTGGTGATTATTTTTAACGCCAGTTCCCAAGACTTAATATTTATAATCTCGTTCTTTGTAACCTCTCCCTTCCAGTGTCCATTTGTGAAGTGCAAAGAGTGATTAGTTTCTTCCCACGCCGTGAAGCTACGCGACGTAATATAGCGTATTAGGAGCGGACGTGGCGCAGTCTGGCGCTTTACGCCTACGAAACTTGGGCTACTGCTTCTAGGCCTAACCATCATCGCCTTCACATCATCGAGAACCGATTCCTGCGGATGGCTGTACGACCGCCTTTACGCACACCCAACTCTTATCTCCGTTCTACATCTGAATTGGAACCAATGACCAAATTTATTTTTCTTCGTGCCCGGAAACACCTCCGGAAGGCATTCCACGACCCCTCCCCGACAACATTTTCAAAAATATTCCCGTCACCTTGCACGCTGAGTCAGTCCTGCTGCACATCGCGAATACCCGTAAGACATTCTTGAACTCCCTATTCACACTTTTTATCCCTAAACACACTTCTTCTCACAACATTCTCACCTTCATTCTTTCCTCTGTCTCAGATCTTAATTTCACTCACTCTCTTCATTTATACACACTAGATCCCTTCTTAAATGACATATGAGTGCCTAAGTCGCCGGTTTCCGGCGGACATGGCGCTCGAATTTTTTGTGTTTCAGGAGGCATTGTGAACAAGAACACCATGCGACCATCCACGATGAGCACCATTATGGTGGAGGTGAGGATCGCTACTTGCTCAAAAAACTCAAAATTCCCGCCCCGGCCGGCCTCTTACTGTATGGGGCTTCCCAATTGACCAATAAAAATAATATGAAGACGTAAAAATGAATTTAAATATACCATAATAGCTCATTCTAGATTTACATCAAGAATCGGCCCTCTCAAATTTTATTTTTCATATAACTAACGTAAAACTAAATAAACAAACTTTATTGTAAAAAACGCAGTTGCAGACTGCGTACGACCACATGAGGAATAATAAACTAAATTTCTATCTGGAAACCAACAAGCACGTTGGGTATAAGAAACTAAGTTTCTCTCCCATCAATTCCGATCATGGACCCAAGGACAGAGGCGGATTTAATACAAATAAATTATTCAATAAATAAGTACTGTAATCATTTATCACAATGAATATTTTTTTATTTCTCTTGCCGACCGCCACCTGTACCTCGCACGAACGTAACCTCACTCATTATTTTGTAAATTAATAATAATTGCTGTATAATAGTGATAATATAAGTTATAATACTAAGATGATAATAATTTAGTCAATAGTGAAGTGTTAGTGATCGAGGTTTATACATTTAAATAACCTAGTACACGTGTGTTTTGACTTTGTGTGTGTGTGTGTGTGTGTAACAAATCAGTGTGAGTGAATTTCGCGTGTGTTGTCTGCAACCTCTTTGTGTATGTGTGTGTGCTTGTATGTGAGAACGAGTGATAAATATTAATTGCAGTGTGCATGTGAATTTAGTGTGTGTGTTCCACAACATACGTATCTACATTACACGACATTTAGTTACAATCATGAACTCTTCACTCCACCAACTTCTTCTACTCAACGCTCACCTTAGGAAAGCCTATGAACATGTAAATTACTTAAAGTCAGAGATCAGTAGGCTGGAAAAGGTGGTTAACGACACAAATGGCTGGAATCTCGTTGGAAACAAAAAAACTATCCGCCTCTCATGCCATTCACCCGTAAACAGACATGTACCTGTCCCTACACAGTCCTTAACCAAACTCCTGCCAAACCTCCCCTTCTTCCTAATCCTTTACCACCAACAGTTTTCCAACACAACACTAAAGCACACTCTGGAGCAACTAGCAAGAAACAAAGAAACCTTTAAAAAACTTTGCTCCAAAGCACCTAGCAAACATGACTCTCTCAGTCCTCAAAAGTTTTAATCTTAGGAGATAGTCATGGCAGGAACATGTCCTCCAAACTGAGAGAGTTACTCCCACATAAGTTCTCAGTCACTGGTATTTTTAAGCCATATGCCAGGATAGCTGACATGATCTCAGGTCTTCCCACTGATTATGCACCACGGGACACTAGTAATTATTGGAGGGCAGAATGACGTTAATTTGGATAGCCTCTTTGGTCCTAAGAAACATATAACTATTCTTAAGGCCACCAAAAACACCAATGTAATTATGACTACTCTGCCCCCATGGCATAACAACACTTCTATAAACAACAAAATTAAAATTGCCAACAGGGATCTGAAACAACACCTGAGAGATACTCCAATTAAACTTATTGATCTCAACAATCTCTCAGCAGCAGTTTACTAGACATGGTCTCCACCTGAACCAATCTGGTAAACACACTCTTGCAAGGCTTATTACAACAAGGATCCTGGGTACCGACAATTCTCCACCCGAAACCACCTCCATTCCCGCTCCTGCAGACCAACCATCATCTCCTTTCATTCCACCACTCACATCCAATCCTCCTCCAACTCCCATTTCTACTTGCTCACCAATTTCTTTGCCTGTTCCACTCACACCCATTCCTCTCACTTCTCCTACTCACCCTAACTCTCCATCTCTAATCTCTCGCCCCATCACACCCTCCTATGCCTCTGTGGTGTCCAGCCAATCCACATCACCCAAACCCCAACTCCATACACCTGCTTCTCGCATCACTTCCTATAACCTACGCAGTGCCCCCAAACCCAACAAACCCATGAACCTATAACATTCCCTAACTTCTGCACCTGACTTGACAAACAACAAAACATTATCTATTCTACACCAAAACATACGATCATTAAAAAAAAAAAATTGCTAGAGGTACAGTTAGATACAACATTAAGGCATATATCAGTACTATGTTTCACTGAACATTGGTTATCAGACACTCAAATTAACATCACATCACTACCAGGGTACTATCTAGCAGGATTTTATTGCCATAAAATAGATAAACATGACAAAAATAAGCATAACGCATATGGAGGTTCTTGTATTTACCTCAAACTTAACATAGAATCCAGACAAAACACAGATTTTAACTACTTATTTAAGGACTCAGACTTTGAATGTACTATAGTTGAAATCCTAGCTTTAAAGATATTTATTTTAAATATTTACAGAGCACCTGATGGAAATCATGAAACCTTCAGGAAAAACCTAGAAACAGTTCTTAACAAACTGACAAAACTCAAGAACCATTCTATCATTATTTGCGGAGATCTGAACATTGACTTTTTACAAACAAACAACAACATCATTGAACATGAACGAGAAAAGTTCATCCACCTAATGAAATCATTTAATTTGGAAACCATAATAAATGATCCCACAAGAATAACAAATAGCACTCAAACAATAATTGACCAAATACTAATTGACAGGAGCAAACACATTTATCTTGCCTCTACATATGATACGGGACTAAGTGACCATAACGCACAGATCCTCTCACTTACAACTGATATGAACTCCCAAAAGCCCCCCATCGTTACTAACAGAAGAATATTTAACGCCACAAATTTAAATACACTTCTAAATAATGAAACGTGGACTCAGGTTTATGAAACCTCTAACGTAGATAGCAAGTACAACAAATTCTTCTACCAGTTATTAAATTATTTTGATATCCCATCCATATAAGCAACAAACACAAAAACCACAAAGTAAAAAACATTGGCTGACTAAAGGAATCAAAACATGTGAACAGAAGAGAAGACTCCATATGTTAACTAAACAATCATCATGTCCCATTCAACTCAAAACATATTATAAACAATACACAGTAGTACTTAAGAAAGTAATAATTAAAGCCAACCAGATGATGAATGACAAATACATAGAGAAATCTACCAACAAAATGAAAGCTATGTGGAATATTGTTAAGCAAACCACAATGCAAGTCACCAATAAACAACAACACACAGAATTGATACAAGACAATTAAAAAAATANATACAAGACAATAACAAAATAGTTGACCCCATTGAAGTTGCTAATACACTCAACCAGCATTTCACAGGCATAGCCAACCAACTATAAAATAAACAAAACACAACCACACTACAAGCTCTACCAGTACCAAATGATATTCATGTAACATCAACAATGTATATCAGGGAAACGAATGAGGAAGAAGTCCTTCAGATAAATAGTAAAATGAAAAACAAAACCATCTCCGGAATTGATGAAATACCAGACACAGTAAAAAAAAATAGCAATGTACATAATCAAACCACTTACTCACTTGTATAACAACTCCTTAACCCATGGTATCTTCCCACAAATTTTTAAAACTGCTATCATAAAACCTCTTTACAAAAAAGGAGACAAACATAATGTAACAAACTATAGGTCAATATCACTTCTCTCAGGTTTCTCTAAAATACTAGAAAAACTATTTAATAACAGATTAAAAATCTTCTTAACATGTAACAAAATTATTACAGATTCCCAACATGGATTTAGAGAAAAAAGATCTAAACAGCTCTATTTGCTTTTCTCAATGAAATTTTAATTGCACTTAAGCAGAAAGAAATCCCTGATGGACTATTCTTAGATCTCACAAAAGCTTTTAATATAATTAATCATGAAATTCTCCTCAGTAAACTAGTAAATTATGGAAATCGGGGAATAGGATACAACTGGCTAAAGTCAAATTTATCTGAAAGACAGCAAATAGTACAAGTATCCTACCAGCATGAAAATCAAATAAAACACCACAGGTCTCAGCCAATGCATGTCACTCACGGAATTCCTCAGGGCTCCACCCTGGGACCCATACTATTTCTTCTATAATAATAATAATACNACAGTACAAACTGCGTATGACCACGTGGAGGACAATAAACTAATTTACTCTCCGGAAGCAAGCAAGGGACCATCCCATCAATTCCGATCAAGGGCCCTAAGGCAGAGGCGGATTCAAAAAAATTCAGCATAAGTTCCCAGATATGACAAAAAGTTAGCTGCGAGTTATAAAACTAATAGAATGTCAATATGTTTGTAATTTTACGCAAAAAAATACATGTACAAGTTATTATTGAACTATAGATCATTCTGAGTATAGTGTTTAAAAAATCATAAGTGTTGAAAAAACACTAAATTCACGATTTATTGTTACAATAAACACGTCCCTAGACAAAGCCTAGAGAACCAGTATAAGAAATCCGCCTCTACCAGAANAACCAGTATAAGAAAACCGCCTCTACCAGAAGAAAAACGGAGAAAAACCCGGGCCAGGATGGGGCTACAGAATTTATGTACAAAACCGTGTCAAAGTTGAGTACACATAAAACTAAATTAATATGAGCCATACGGCAACACAATGATGCAAGAAAATAGTTTCTGAAATTGTTATAAGTTATTCAAAAAATACTACAGCAATGGCGTGATAAAGTAAAAGACGGATTTAACTTTTATTAAAATCAATAAATTCTTTTACATTGTAGAAGCACTGGTGCAGGAGGTAGTTTATATCCGCGGATTTGAAGATATTCAATTTCATAATATCTTTTATATTCTTGGGCAGGGAATTATATAGAACGATTCCCGAATGGTAAGGTCCTTTTTGGCAAGGAGTGGTTGACACTCTAGGGCGATGAATATTACTACTATTGCGAGTATTGTGTTCGAGAACGAGACTTTTTCGTATAAAGAAAGGGTGGCACTTCTGTAATTCGGTATAACAAACACGACCGTTTCATAAATATAAATGCAGCGAAGTGTTAAGATATTTAATTCCTTGAATAAAAGTTTACAAGAGTTTCGGGGGTGAGAATTACAAATTATCCGAACTATCCTCTTTTGAATTCTGAAAGTTTGAATACTCTGACCGGAATTACCCCAGAAGGTAATACCGTAACGTAAATGGGAGTAAACGTTTGCAAAATAAACTCAACGGGAAATACGTGGACTAACTACGTTAACTAAGATTCGAAATGCGTAACACAATTTGCTTAATTGGGAATTAAGATTGTCAACGTGACAATTTCATTTGAGGTTGTCTCGAATGTGGAGCCCTTAGAATTTTGTATTCGTAACAGTTTTTAATTGTGTTCCGTTTAAAGAAAGAGAAACCTGGGGTAAAGATT
>NNCF01125986.1:205210-218832 GCA_002313205.1 Laupala kohalensis | reverse complement strand
GGAATAGTCTTATATTTACTAAAATAATTATGGAATTCGGGTGGTTGGTTACAGCGTTTTGAAAGATAATATAAACGGCGTTTGTTTTTTGAAGAAATTCTTAACACTATCAAATCCACTAACGCCACCCTAATCCAATGGTTCCAACAAAATAAACTCATAGTAAACACTGACAAAACTTGCATAGTTTCCTTCCATAATCCTCACTCATCTAAACAGCACACACCTAACATCGAATTTAATGGTAAATACCTCAACTTTAAACAAACAACACAGTTTCTGGGATTTACTATACAATTAACATGAAATGGAACTGTCGTCTAGAAACTGAATATGAAACTCAGCACAATAAACTATGCCATCAGAGTTCTAATAGCAAATTGCACAACACATACCCTTCAAACAGTATACTATGCAAATGTCCTTCCATTCTAAAATATGGTATAATATTTTGGGGACAAGTACCAGAAACAAAACAAACTTTTTGTTTACAGAACAGGATAATACGAACCATTGCCAACCCTAATAAACTCTCTACATGTAAACCATTATTTGAAAAGTTGAAAATACTTCCACTGCCATGCATGTACATTTTTGAAACTTTGTACTTTGTAAAAAAGGATCTACTAGACAAAGGACCACTCTATAGATTTAATTCCACAGTTCATGTTCACAACACTAGACAGGCCAGAAATATCCATCTACCACAGATAAAATCCACTCTTAGCCAAAAAAGCACTTATAATGCAGGTATACAGCTATATAATGTGTTACCACTAAACCTAAAAAACATCAATACACTGAACCTATTCAAAACAAAACTCAAACAATTCTTACAACAGAAACTCTACCACAGTGCACAAGAATTCCTCAATGACAATAACTAATGTATGACATACAATCTGTTGCAGGTAATCATTAGAACAAAGGTGCAGAAGGTGATCCATGATACGGGAAAAGATCTAACAAGATTAAATTACACTGTTTTAGCATAAATATAGACCTTCACATAAATTAATAAAATAAAAGTAAAATAATAGAATTCCTACCATAGATATCTAATAACCCTAGCCTAAATAAATATTAATATTCTGTAATAGTGGAAAATAATTGTATTTTATGTTAACTTCTACTTAGCCTAAGTTAAATGAATATGGTTAAATATATCAAAATTATTATAATGTTGTTATTGTTATATGAAAATATTGTTATTGTTGTTAGTACTATGACTCGCCATACATCATTGTAATGATCTGTGGGGTTCAATAAATTATTATTATTATTATTATTATGAATCATAGATATTATGTTCAGTAAAAATTGGAGATCAGTAATAACAAAAGTATTATATGAAATACTGGCGTATGGAAAATCCGCCACTATCCGGAGAAAAACCTGCGCCAGGATGAGGCTACAATAAAAATATGAAGAGGTAAAATCTGAACTTCATAGACGAATATGGGGTTGAGATAACGGCGAAGAAACGTGTTTTGGTAAATTAGTTTTTTCTCTCACTCCTATACTTGGAAAACTTTTCAAATAATTCTAGAACATGTCATTTATGTGCTTTTTGAGATTTTTTTTTCAAACATACTATCTCTAAGGACTTATCTGTAATAATTCAGAAAAAATATCAGAAACAATGTTAGTCTAGTTTCCTTGGCATGTTCTGCAGGCTTTACAAAGTAAATTTTAACATTCTCGTGTCAATGATGTCAAAATGTCAATTCAATACATTTTTAATGAAATGTTTGTCTAAGGTTGAATGGTGATTCTGTGAAACTTCTCTTAACGAACACTTCACGAAAAAGACCATTTCTCTATAGCAGACAATTTTACACTCCCCATGCCACTCTTAATTATGGAATTAAAGTTACTGGTAAATTTTGAAAACTGGTAGAAGTGCTGACAGGTGATTTTTATCAAAGAAAAATGTCCGCAACAGTTAGCAAAGTGATGTAATAGAAACTTTGTCCCTCACTTCCTTAGGCAATAAATTGTGATGTCATAATTGTAACAGCTCATATTTTATGATCACATTGTGACCTTACAGCGCTAGCCTACTTAGTGGTTTTGATCTTAGTGCTTTTGCCTATCACTGTCTAATACTAGGACGTTTGGAGAATCAAAGTTAATGGTCCTCCATGTGGTTCAACACTGGTACAATACTATTTATTTGTTTAAAAAAATGTAAATATTACAATTTCTTTTTTATTAGCCTTTCTTCATTAATTAATTAATTGAAAATAAAAATTCATGACACTGACAAAGAACTTTCATTCTAACATAAAATTTTGTGTTGGAGTAGAGACTCCTGCCTTGGCTAAGTACCTGCTCAAAGGACAAAGTTGAAAGCAATGTTAAGAGTAAGTCGGAGATTGTATTTAAAAGTTCCAGGTATGCCATAATATAGTGAAGTAAATGAAGCACACAGGGACAATTGAATGTGCTTCTAAAAAATGAGTCAAGAAAAATGCTACAACTTTTAAAGCTAGCCTCCCATAATATCTGGTCAGTTGAAAAGTGTTTCAACCTTTAAAATGATTTTGAAGGAAGACACAAGCTATCTATGGAAAAAAATTATAAAAGTATTTTACCATATTTTGGTGCTTATCATAATAAGGAACAAATTCTAAATTAGTTTATTGTTCTCCATGTGGTCATATGCAGTTTGCAATTGCTTCTTTGACGATAAAGATTATTTATTAGTTTGATTACTTTCTGGTAAAATGAAGAGAAACTACTTTAAGCCTTTTGTGACATTTTCAATTTCCTGAAACCATAATTTAAATCCAAAACTTAGCTCATTTTTATTCAATATAATCATTTTTTTAACGACTTAGAGATCTAATTGTTACTTTTTTACACCTAAGAATTCAAAGTCTATTTGTGAAATTCAATGAGAATAGGACATAGCAAGGAAGGTACACAATATGTATTTCTCCAGCATTCATTTCCCAGAACCATGAAAGTAATATGTGCAGCTAGCTGATGATACCAACCCAAAATCCACACCTATTGATACTTATCCTTGCAATCTCACACATATAGCATACTGTAAGACCCTACATGTATGATGATGGTTAAATAAATATTTTGAGATACTTTTAAAGTCATCATAGCAAAATAATTTTAAAAATTTAAAGAAATACCAGTTAACAAATAAATGAATGTTGATATTAATCAGAAAAAACAGGTAACAATGAAGTTCCTATATTTAATAAATATATTGAATTGAATGAGAAACTGAAAACATTGTATAATTAATATTACTGTGGACAGATGAAAATTGTGAAGAATTGGGAATCAAAACCAGAACTTCTAAATTAATGCTTTTGATTGCACAGGTGTTATCAATCAATTACACTACCCACTTCCAATTCCATAGGTGAACCCAGACAGCACCAGCAGCATACCTTCATCTAATGAAACCCAGGGCAGTGTTTCAGAGGTCCTCTATCTAGAAGTCACTTTAGTGTTTGGCTCAACAATACATGCATATCGATAGCACCAGTGTATTTTTAAATATTTTAATGCAAACTTGAGATTTATTTCATAATAATCTGAACTATTCATTGTACTGCTACATAAAGTTTTTGAGAATATTTCTAATCAAATTTACATGTTATTACTAATTTTTTGACCAATTTGGAGACCTGGGACAGACTGTTTCCTTCACCCCCAGTCTAGGTATGCCACTGGGCAGCACACATACCGTGCACTTATTACTATGACTTCCTTCTTTTTTTTTTTTTTGTGGGGCTTTACGGCTCATGTCGACATCAAAGGTCATTGGAGCCCGAAAAACTTGTACAGGCAGGGAAAATGCAGTTACGCACTAGGGAGAGCCAAAATGACTCTCTCCACATGTGGGACTCGCCGAATGACTCAACCCTACCCACTAAAACCCCTCCTGATTTACAACACACCAAAACATATATCAAAACATCAAATGGGGGGGGACAAAAAATGAGGGATGAGGAAAATGAAATATACCCTAGCCTTAATAGCGTCGGAAACGAAAAGAACAAGAGATGACCAAGGGAGGTCAGGAAAGAGAAAGAAAGGAGTCTCGCACAAGTAAGTGGAAGTAATGCCAGACTCAGCTCGGGGTCTCCTGTTCGCCAAACTCATACTTACTAGATGTAAGTGCCCTGGGGGGTTATCAGTATGAGTTTCACATCTTTAGGATCATTATGCTTATGTTTCTTCCTTATACCTACAAGTGGAGAAGATATGTGATCATTACCACCTGATGGAAATGGCAACAAGCCGTGAATCAAATATGATTTTGACTCAAAGTCCTTTACTATTTGTGCATGGCCCTGGGTAGTATGTATCTTATCAATCATAGATACCTAGAAGAAATACAAGCAATAGTTATATGCGAAGCAGAAGAAGAAATCCAAGAGCATTAATGATTCACATATAATCATATCACATAAAATCATTCTCCAATAATATACAAATAAGTTTACAATATGAGTGTAAATGTAATAAAACATTTAAATGATATAATAAGCATATTTCATTGGAATTTAATTTCTGATGGTTTAAATCAGCGCTGTCCAACATACCTTAACCCACGGGTCATTTTCTATACACATTCTATCCATTGAGTGGGCACAGGACAAGGCAAAATTTAGTAAACAAATAAAATAAATGGCTCATATTTATTTATGTGTAACATGATACTTTTTTTTTATTATCATCAACAAATTTGTATTATTTCAAGCTGAAAAAAAACTTTTTTTTTTTAATTTCGTAATTAACATTATAATAAAAGGTTGTAAATTATAATATATGATAGGATAGTTGTGAACACAGTTTTCTCTCATCAGACAAGCCACATCAAATACAAATTCTGACAGAATAGATTTTTAGCACAAAGTTGCGTCCCCCAATATTTGATGTAAAATGTACTTAACTGACAGGCCCGTGGACTGCCAGTTAGACAGTGCTGGTCTAAATTAACAACAAAATTTAATACTACTCTTACTTATCTGTAAACCTTTCAATACATGAATGTAAATATGATTTAATATTGAAGCACTTATGATTAATAATCATAGTTTATAATAGCTGCACACATACATTTTTGCCTAGTAATATAAAAATTGCATTTTAGACCTTGGGTACATACTATAGATGAACGTACATCAAAATTCACTCCTCAGTATTTTAAAATAGATTTTTGAGCACAGACTAGAAAAAACAGAGTACTTTACACATTACACGCTGAAGTAAACGTTCATTCAAAATTATATCATTACGGCAAGTTTTTTAGAGGAAGCATAATTATTTGATCCACAACCACATTTTCTCTAATATCATATAAATCACAAGCTGTCAGAACACAACTCACGGTCAGACAATGATACACAATTTTAGTTTGACAAAGGGAAGTATTTACATGCTGTACAGTCACTCCAAGTATGTAAAATAATTAGAAAGTCAGTAATACAGCTACCAGATATAGAAAATAAATTAAGAATTATTTACAGAAATATAATCTGAAAATTCTTTAAGAAGTTTCCTCACACTAATAAGAGAAATTGAAATAATCATACTTCAGCAAACAATAAATATAAAACAGAATAGACAATATTTAAAATTCAACAGTTAAAAGAGTTCAAATCAATAATGTAGTTACAACAATATAAAATAATGATAATTCTCAGTCGATTCTCCTACTCATGAAAGTTGCTCCACAAAAGGAACAATAATGCAAGTTGGAATACAATTTACAAGACAAATATTTACACATTTAATTTACTAATAATTGCTGTATAAAATTATGCACAGTACATGACAAATAAACTCTATTAGATGATTATTTTTCAAACACTGTTAGACACAAACTAAATAAATATCACATATAAATCTAAGTACAAATACATTTGTTTATTGCAATAGACAATTTTACCCTGTGCCTGATGTATAATTACATGAGAAAGATCAAAGGTAAAGGGAGTTCTCTTTCCTTCCACAACATTATATCTTGCACAATTGACAACTTATGAATATTTGTGAATGATCCTGATTTTTGTTTCCTTAAAATCAAACTACAATCACAACCTTCTGATGACAATTTCAAAGCTTTTTGTACAGGCACACACATTCACCCCTAGCATTGAAAGAAAACCTTTGGCATCTGAACCATGTTTAATAACAATATTTACAACATATATTACATTTATCCATTTATTAAAAATAATAAATCTCATTAATGTATTCTGAAATGTTTGAAACACATCAGGTCATTCCCATTATTCTATTACATTCATTTCAGTATATACACATAATACCAAGTCTCTGGGAGGTAAATATATAGTCTTAAAGAAATAAGTTCTTTCAATAACTTACTGATGTAACAATGGGGCATTTAAGGTAAGGAATCTTTGTTCATAAAATTCATTAGCGGCTGCAAGCAGCTCCCCTGAGAGTTATAAGTGACAACATATAATTCTAAAATTCTTAGCTTTAAATAAACTTGAAACACTTCTGTTTGTCATGTGGAATACGTGTTTTGAAGAGAATAGAGTCAGCTCGAAACTGGGTGTTCAGTAATGGCATGTATCCAAATACCTACACAAAAATCATATACAGAATATCACACCAATCAAAATAAGGTTAACTTCATATCAGAATAATGCTTAAGATGAAAAACAGTGCAATAAATACACAGAGAATAAAATAAATGGCACATCTTACTTCAGTAAAGAAATTTATGCATTTGTGCCTTTCCTGGAAATGAGTATCATCTTCAGAGAGTGATACAGGACATCCAGGACACCGAAATGTCCACCTAGATGTAACCTAAAAGAAAACAAAATTCAGTTTGCTGGAGAACAGGTGTATCTCAGTACCTTATGAACAGCATTTTACCTTAACTGGAGGTTTGCGAGTAACATGAGAAACTAGAAAGTTCATGGCTATATCTTCACAATTCATGTACTCATCTACTTTATCTCTTACAGCTTGAGGCAGCCAATATGAGTACAAATAAGTGTAATATTTATGAAAAAATGCAGCTCCTGAAACATACCAGAAATTTAAGCACCTTAATTTCACATTGTCCAAAATTAACTCTAGTTCCATAATTTTAATCATTGTGTAAATATACTTATACAATTATGAACTCGAAAAACTTGGAGAAACTAAAGCAGAATCATTGCAACAAAATATTAATTGAGTGATGTCGGCCAAACTCTCCACTTTGTGTGTGACAAAATAAAAATGTCAATAAGTCAATAAGTCGTAAAACCCGTTTTTATCACAATTCAATAATAATACTGTAATAATATGCACTTTAATTTATAAAATGAAGTTTCCATTTGCACAGTCTTTTGGTAGTACATGAATGACATATTACCTAGATTTATCGAAAAGGTATGTCATTAAACAAAGTCAATTAAATATCGAAATAGGATTCACCATCCTAGCATTTCAACAACCCTTTGTCATGAAGGGTCATTAAGGAATCATTCTGGATAATCTTTTTCCAAAAGAAAGAACTATATCATGAATCTCTTCATGTCCACAGTTAAAAGCTTCCTATTGCATCATTCCACAGCATGAAGGAGTATATTAATTTAAGAATTAATATCAGTTTAACTACCCTATTAAAATTCGGGTACACAGGAAAAACGATGTGAATTTGTTAGCTTTTACATTTCTAGAATATTTTATCACGTTATTGTCAACATATTTTTAATAATAAAAATAACAATTATTTTAATACACACTTATTATTGTTTATTCTGATATTTTTCATCCGTATGAAATCTTGACACTGTTCTCTATATTAACTTGAAATTATCTTTGTAGAGCCATCTTGGCCTGAATTTTCTCCAATTTTTCTTTGGGCAGTTAAATTAGAATTGATGAGATAGTGCTATGCTGACCATATCATAATACCAAATTATACATGCCAAATATATGGTGAATGTTAACATGTTTATGAAAACACTAAATGCAAAAGCAAAAATTATTGGAGTTATTAATTACGAAGGTTTGAATACATTTTGAAGAGGTAATAGCTATATTTTGGTATTTAATTTCTTGATCCCATCTCTGTTGCCATACCCCCCAGGGGACTTACATGTAGCAAGTACATGTTTGGCAAACACGGGGCCCCGAGCTGAGTTTGGCAATGCTTCCACTTACTTGTGCAAGACTCCTTCCTTTCTCATTCCTGACCTTCCTTGGTCACCTCTTGTTCCTTTCGATCCCGACTCTATTAGAGCTAGGGTATCTTTCATTTTCCTCATTTTTGTCCCCCCCTCATTTTTTTGTCCTTAAGGTTTTGATGTATGTTTTGAGTTATGCTTTGGTATGTTGTAATTCAGGAGGATTTTTAGTGGGTATGGTTGAGTCATTTGACGAGTCCCACACACGGGGAGAGTCATGTTGGCTCTCTCTAGTGCGTAACTGCATTTTCCCTACCTGTACAAGTTTTTAGCTGTTGCCATATCATAACAAAATTTTGCTTAAATCCTATTCTCAGCTCTAAGTTTCATTTCAATTCGTTCTGTTGTTTTTTATGTTTTGCAAGTGCTCACAATGTTTATGCAGAAGCCACCACTTAAAGTATTGACGTGAACTTTCATGGCTATCTTTGTCAATAATTAAAACTTCTTTCGGTTGTTCATCTGCGCTGTCATATTTAAAATACTTGACGGCAATAGCAACTAACCTCCTCAGAGCTAAATTTTCAACTAAATCAGTTTGAGTTTAGCTCCTGTGGATGTCAGTGCCAATTGCCAACAAAACATCAAATACTGAAAATATGACAATATGGCTTAACAACCCAAAAGAAGTTTTCATTATTACCACTTAAAGTTACCTTCTCCACAAAATCAGGGAAAAGAAGGGATTAGGATACTTGTGTACACATCAATACCACCACATCACAGACATTGTCAAATAACATTTTTACTAGATATAAAAAATTTATTGTCAAAAAAAGAAGTAGCAAACAGCATAAGACCATATGGAGGGAAATAAACTAACTATCATGCCATCATCAATCCTGATTGAAGGAATCAAAGGCAGGATACCAATTAGAGGAAGAGCATTTTTTTTTAATTACCAAATTCATGTGAGTTCTAAGCTCATAAATAATAGCAAATAACATTAAATTAACAAGTGTGTTGAAAAAGTATTCTCATTTGAATGTTTCCATGACTAAATTTTTTTTTACACTACTCCAGTATCTAATGTGTGAATCTTGTAATAAAGAAGACAATAAACGAAATGATTATTAATATTCATCCATGGTATACAATTTTTTTAAGACTCACCAGTAAGAACCATTGACAGCTCACAAGAGTAATTTGAATTGTACAGCCAGCCACCATGATTTAAATCCCAAGCATGATAGCGACCAGGAAAACCAACAACTCTATCTCTTTGTTCACGCCATACTCTGTACAATAAGGAAAGGGAAGTTTGACATAAATATTCATTAATGAAATTACTTTTATACAGCTTAATGAAACTGACCTGAAACCAAACATTATTTCATCATGTCTCAGGTGAGCATCGTCATCCACAGATAGAACAGCTTCCGTTTCAATGGCTTCATAAGGGAGAAAGCGATTGTTTAAACTATTCCGATTTGCTTTCACAACCTAAAAGTAAAATCAGAGAGTTAAAAAAAAAATTATTTAGATTTACAAGGTGGATTAAAAATGATTTACATGAACAGGGACTCCTATATCAGGCCACCGAAGATCTTCAAGGGGTGGTTTTGGTGAATTCCACACAACAAGAACTTTGTGTAAATACGGAAGCCCATAAAGTCGGCTCAGCGAATTGATAAGAACCTGAAAGAGTAGAATATAATTTTTTTTAATGAGAGCAAAAATAGAGTAGGATAGAATCAAAATTGATGTTTTCTTTATTGGCTCACTTGTTCACGTTCGTAAGTCAGCATTACAATGGTAAACTGTTCACGAGGATTATTGCCACCCAAACTCTCACAGAACTCCTTACCGGCTCCTCCTGCTCCACGACCAATGGGTCGGAAGCCAACTCCAGATCCTGTTAACATTGCAATAAAATATTCTTAAGCAAGAGAATAAAAACAAACAATATTTATTAAGCAAACCTCACGGACCTATGAACTTAGCATCTGATGGTAGAATGAGGTCGGCAGGTAATTGGGGATACAATCTGAAAGGATCTCCCCAATCGTTCCATACTTCATGACCCTGGAAAGAGAAAAGGATTTGATAAAGAATAACCCCTAAGGTTATTAGCAGTTAAAAATCAAAAGTTTAAGTTTTTGTGATCCTCCCCTCTCAGATCATTTCAGAATACTAAAACAATCAGCAGAACAAAACTTCAGCTGATTTAAATAGTATTAACTCGCACTACCAAAGGCTGAAATTTTAATGGGATTTTACATATTCATTATTTTCATGGAAAAACATCCTTTTTTATGAACAGGTATAATGACAGTAGTCAAAATTTAAAACTCCTTTCAACTCTTGAAAGGTGTTCAGCAACCACAAAAGCTGTGAGATGCACATTTTGATGTCAAAACATTAAACAACAGGTGAAAAATTTACAACCTAAATTGGTAGATTAATACATTTTTTATTTAAATTAATTAATTAAAAACTTGTAAGTCTACCAATATATGTTGCATATTCTTAATACACAACATTTAAAAAAATAAAAAGTAAAATACTGAATAATATTAAAGTGGTAGAAGAAATAAATTTAGAAAATAAGAATGTTAGAGAATAAGAGTGACATGGTACATTATATTGACACACGGATCAGTACGCTGGAAGAGGTCAATAAGAACACGATCAGCGGTTGGACTACAGTCAGGAATTCTCACCGTCCTTCCAACTGCTATCACCTGGTTAGACCAACGACACATGCACCAGCCCAACTCCTCACTCAGAATAGGTTCAATGTGTAAGTGACATGTCTCAGTTTCCTCCCCTACCTAATCCTCCTACTCGTTTCATCCCTTCCTGTCCAGTACCTAAACCTGTTCACAAACCATGCACTGGTAAAAATAGCTGCCCAAATCCACATAAAGTAGTGCTACCCAGAGATGAAGACAACATTTCCACGTAGAAATCAAACGTGCTCATATTAGCTGATTCGCACAGCCGCCACATGTCCTCTATTTTGCGTGGATTGCTTCCCAACCAGTTCTCAGTCTCCAGTTTCTTTAAGCCAAATGTTCATTTGGCTGAAGTTATTTGAGAACTGGACACCTACACTAAGAAACTCACACAGCGGGACACAGTAATCATCATAGGTGGGCAGAACGATATTAACTTAGTAGGACATTTCAACACTTCTGAACACGTACAAAAACTAAAAACGGCCTCTCAGCACACAAACATAGTACTCTCTAGCCTGCCTCCACGTTTCAACATTCCACAAATAAACCAAGAAATTAACCTAGCAAACATCTCCCTAAAACGTTACCTAGCAGACACAAAAATAACATTTTTTGATTTGCAACCACACCTGATTGCCAAAGACTTTACCCAGCATGGTTTACATCTGAGACCATCTGGGAAACATCACTTCGGTTCTCTCCTAGCTTTACACCTGACCTTACATCATTCATCTGCCCCTTTACCCACTCCTACACCTCCTCCTGCTCCTACCTCATCTCCTCCTCCTTCCTCTGCTCCCACCTCATCAACATCTCCTCTTCCTATCTCGACACCCATTTCTTCTCTTTTCCCCGTTCTTTCACCTACTGCTTCTTCATCTCGCACGTCCTCATTTATTCCTCCTTCCGCCCCCATACACAGTCACAACTTGCGCTCTGGAGTACGATGTGGTACTCGAAGGTGACAATCGCGTTCAGGTGCAGTGTGCGGGCTTGATCCGGAACATGAAGCTGTACCAATTTCAAATTCCTCTCCACAATCTAACGTCGATTCCATTTCTCGTGAGTCACAAACTCTTTGCAAAAATATAGTAATTATATTTCATCATAATGTCCAATCACTTTCAAACAAATTGACAGACATTCAAATTCTGGTACACGAAAATCCATTCAATTTGCTATGCGTCACAGAACATTGGCTTTCAACCAACACCACCAATAATACTGCTATTTCTAATTATTATTTAGCAAGTTATTAATGTGGCAAAATTTTAAAGGAAAAAATCCATACAGAGGTTTGTTTATCTATGTTTATAATGATATTTTATCTTCTCCACTGCCAAGCTACGAGAACTTCTACGTAGATAATGTGTTCGAATTTTGTGCAGTTAATATGACCGACACCGGTATTATTGTTTTGTGTATTTATAGACCTCCTCAATCAGATCTTGACATAATTTTTCAAACTTTGAAATTGTTTTAAAACAGATTACACATAAATCTGCTAAATTATCGTTAGGTGTGGTGATTTCAATATCGATTTCCTGAGTACATCCGACTCTGCACATTCACCAATTAATCGCTTAAAGAATCTCATTGACTCCTTCAATCTTACTACTACGATAAACGACCCCACTTGCCTCTCCAGTTCATCTCAAACATTGCTAGATCAAATTATTGTCAACAATGGAATCTCATATCTCTCTGAAGTGTTTATCAGTGGATACAGAGATCACGTTGCTCAAGTACCGACTTTTCAAGATAAACTAAAACCACATAAAACACTTTACAAGTTTTCAAGAGAGTTTAATGACATAAATCTATCCATATTTATAAATTATTTGTGTGAAGAAACATGGAAAGGTGTTTACAATTGCCAAAACACTGATGACAAATTCAATGCATTCATCTCCATATTCCTACAACTCTAGTTTTCCCATAAAGCGCAAATTAATTAACACAAAGAAATACAATAGATGGATCACCCAAGGGATAAGGATTTCTTCAAAAAATAAACACCATTTATATTATCTTTCAAAATTCTAATACCAACCACCCGAATTCCATGATTATTTTCGTAAATATAAGACTATTCTTTGAAAAGTAGTCTATGCAGCTAAAGATATGAAAAATGACAGGCAGGTGCCATGTGGAATATTGTTAAAAATTACACATCAACTTCTGAAAATCGCGAAGAAAATGATGGCAAAATGGAATCAAATCCTTAGGACATCGCAAATTTGTTTAATTCGTACTTCTTAGAATAGATAAAATAACGAACTCAATAAATCCAAATCAATGTCCTCCAATTATATCCACCCACATACCCAATTCTATGTTCACTTCCGAAACTAACGCCAGTGAAGTCATGGAAATCATCAGTTCTAAAAAAAAACAAATTTTCAACAGGCATAGATGATATACCTGAGTTTATTGTTAAATTTTCGTCCCACGCTATATTAAATCCACTCGTAAATATTTTTAATAGTTCTTTATCGGAAGGGGTGTTTCCCAACATATTTAAGAGAGCTAAAGAGAAACCTTTACACAAAAACGGAAACAAACTTAATATTGGAAATTACCGACCAATATCTCTACACTCTTTCTCAAAAATCCTAGGAAAATTATTCTATAAGCGTCTTCTAGATTTTTTATCAAAAAATAACATTCTCTCTGACGATCAACACGGTTTTAGGAAATCCTTTTCCACTACAAGCACCATATTTTCCTTCTTAAACGATGTTACCAC
>NNCF01125986.1:160423-195603 GCA_002313205.1 Laupala kohalensis | reverse complement strand
ATCTGTACAGTGGCTGCCTCCACTGAGTCTGCTAGGATTGCGAGATTATCTGCAAAAGCCATAAATCTATAAGCAAGTTGTTCTTTTTACATCCACGTCTAATTCTGGTACAACTCTTCTTTTCTAATGACATTCTCCATTCACTAATTACTTTTTCCAACACACAGCTGAAGAGGTGAGAGATCATCGCCTTGACTGACTCCTGTTATAATTTCAAAAGGTCTAGATATTTCTCCTCTAAATTTGACTTTGGAACGGGTGTTTGTTTGTGTTTCTTTAATTAATGCAGTTGTATTGTTGTCTAATACCATTTCTGCAAGAATTTGACAATAAAGTTTATTATATATTTATTTAAAGAGTATTTTCAGGGATTTGAGGAAAAATGCTCTAGGTACTTGCCTTCAAAACGTATGGCGGTCGAAATCTCGGTTCCTCGAAAACTGACACGACAGACACACAGAAGCCAAGATCCCCAAGCGGAAGCCTACGACAATGTAAGGGTCAGTTTAGACTTGACAAAAATTCTGGCACTTCCAAGTAAGTTACAAATGTGACATTCGGAAGTGATGTAAAATTACTAGCAAGGCGAAGTCCTATTAGGGGTAGCGAGCAGTGAACTTTTGTTTGTTAGTCTTTCGTTTTAACGTAAGACGCGGAGTTGAACGGTAGGGTGACCTCGGAGAGCAGCTTAAAAGCAAGGGTTCAAGCCCAAAGTGATGGAGAAGCCGCCGTCCCGGGGTGGCCTGTGCCGCGGAACTCCGTGTACGCGCCCATCATCCTCAATATTCTTAGATGACCATTCACTTACTAACGGACCCTTACAACAACATACACACCAACTTTTATGTTTATAAATGTATTTACAAGACAAAAATAAAAAGTCATGGAATGAATTGTATAAATCATTTAATCAAATAGCAAGCGTATACTTTGAGGTACCCATTTTGTGTGTTTAATTCCCTATACCTATAATAAAAATTATTTCTCTGAGAAGTCATTCTGTCACATAATCAGTTTTATTTTTAAAAAAATTGGCCTTCAGGGCTCACCAAAATCAAGGTCATTAGAGCCCTTCTCAGTTTTATTAATACCCGGCACACTAAAAATAGTAAAACAACCCGAGTTTGCCAAATGAGAAAGCGTTGGATTACAAATAACGACTCATTGTCGTCGAAGGCGGAGAGATACCCCCAGACGTCGGAATCCCTAAGAACGTCTGGGGTGGGGGTGAAACACACCGCTGAGCTTCTTGGAACGAAGTCCGTATAGGGATCTGGGAGAGGGGGTTAATCCAAGAGAGAGAAGCGAGTCAATTTTATAAAATAAATTGAAAAACAATTATACAACTGTGAGAGTAGACAAGATCTAATAAATGATTTTTTGCTTCATTTTTCAAACTATAATAAATGTTTGATTTATTTCGATACATTATTTTTGAATCAGATATCTAGTTTTAAAATAAAATAAACTATACTCGTACAAATATAGCACTTTCATCTCGAGTGCAGGAACTTGCCAGTTTCTATTGCATTTCGACCTTTAGCATTTGTAGTTCTGAAAATAGCGGAACTACATGATGACCATCCTTGCGGCGGAAACAACGAGAATGAATTGATAATTTTCTACGAGGTAATTACACAAAGATAGATACTAGGAGCATTGTATTTAAGTCATACAAACGATTTAACGATTCTAGCACTTCGAGGTCTAGTAGGAACAGGCTAAACACACAGCAAATATCCGAATGAAAACACTATATATTTTGAATAAATAAACTGTATTGTCAATAAAAGCAGTTACAAACTGCGTATGACCACGTGGAGGACAATAAACTAATTTACCCTCCGGAAGCAAGCAAAGGACCATCCCATCAATTCCGATCAAGGACCCTAAGGCAGAGGCGGATTTAACACTTCAACATACTCCTAAGGATAAAAAATTGTTTGACACGTGTTATAGTACTAACAAATATTGTATTTAATAAAACACAGAATAGTCAATTCACAAGTACGTATTATTATCAAACTATAAATAATTCTGAAAGTATTGTGAATTAAATAACACTAAATTCGCTAATAATTATATCAATTGATGCTGTCTCTAGGCAATAGCCTAGCGAGTCTTTATTACCTCTACCTGAAGGAAAACCGGAGAAAACCCGGGCCAGGATGGGGCTACTGATTAATGTACACAACCGTGCCAGGGTTGAGAACATATACAACTAAATTTATATGACCAATAAGACATTATACTAGCATGCAGGAAAATAGTTTTGAAATTGTTGTCACATATTTTAAAAGTACTACAACAATGGCGTGATAAAGTAAGACGGTTTTAATTTTTATTAAAATCAATAAATTCTTTTACGATGTAGAAGCACTGGTGCAGAAGGTAGTTTTTAAACGCGGATTTGAAGATATTCAATTTAATAATATATTTTATATTTTTGGACAAGGAATTATATAGAACGATTCCCGAATGATACGGCCCTTTTTGGCAAATCGCGGTTGACACTTTCGGACGATGAATATTATTCCTATTGCGAGTATTGCGTTCGTGAACGTTTCTCCATGTTACCTGCGTTAAATGAAAACGTTGACCGGTTGTACGAGCAGTAATATAAGATGCGAGTATCACCCAAAACTGCTGAAGGGAACCACGAGGGAGTGATCACGGTTAGTTTTTGTTCGACGGTGTTAAATCTGAATAGATTTGAAGAGAATACACGAAACAGATTCAAAAGAACTTTGTATTCAGCATTGTAATGAACAATCGTATTGGCAGACAAAATCTTTTCATTTAAAGTATTCTTATTTTCACGTTGTTGAAGAAGCTATAGGTCAAATAGTTTTAATTTTATTATCGTAAAAATAGTTTTAACCTCTCGCTTTCCCAATAATTAATGATAACTTATGTTTTAGCGCGCAGTGCTTCTGAATAGACTCGGCGCTTAAATCTCAAGCTATTAGCACGATAAAAAATGTTTTCCACAAAAAACCGTTAGAAATGGAATAAAATGCTTCAACATGGACACGCAATACACCCTAAAAAAAGAAATATTACAAAATGAGATGTTTTTACCACCATTTTTTGAATTTGGAGTCGCTAACGGCTTTTAAAATGTTAAGGCACCTTTTAGAACGATCGTCATAGATCGTAATTAAGAAAAATTCTCAATATTATATTTCCCTTTCAAGGAAGGGCCATTTTCGCTTCATTTGCTGATCTACAGTATAATTCTGGTTTAAATTAACTAAACAATAGTAAAACTGGAATTTTCAGTTACTTAACAAATTTTACCATATGGGCGAGTATCGTGCGTGTTACTATGTGATTCAAACTAAGCGAGGAGGCACAAGTTTGTTCGATAATTCTTTACATTACACCACGCACATAACAGAAGATACCAACTTCATAACAGGTAACCAGGAAGTATAAGGACCTTTTAAACAACTTGCAGGTAACATTTGTTTCATTTTATGAGAATAAATAAACACTGTACAATATTTTATGGCAAATACTTTTTAAGAATAAATCACCCCACCGATATCCAACAAATGCTTTTAATTTTCACTCAAGATTTCCGAAACTGTCCAAAGAGCACCTACTGCAGTTGAAATATTTCATACTGCCCTGCAAGAATTTCCGTATCTTCTTCTCGGGAGAAACCTATGACACAATAAAATTTGTTTAACATGACTGTAATGTTGACGTTTCCATCGTGTACGTAGATTCGCGTATGTGTGCCAAGAGGATTTTGGGGGCGTGAGGTAGATATTGAATTTTGGGCCCCATTTTTTCCAACTCTTCCACCCTCCCACAATCAGTCGATACATTATTCGCTCGTAAATACTTCAATACTTTTTTGACATACACATATATATGAGATTCAAAAAAAATATGATGAAATAATGATCTATTCTCGTGAAGTCTTTTAAATTTGGTAATAAAATTATAATACTTCTATCAACATTGGAAGTCCCACAGAAGGTCTTACACCTGGTTGGGAGTAAACTGCATACCCCCCTCCTGCCAGCGGTTTTGGATTAATGCATGTATTGTATGAAAATAAGCAGTTTGCCATTTATTTTTCTCCTGGAACATGCTCCCTGACAAAACAAAAACGGAATATATTACACACACGCGGACGCGCATGCATGCACACGGTATATACATACTTCACCAGCTATTGAAAATTGATTATTTTGAGTATTATTAGAATGGAGCAGTATAAGGTATCAGTTAACTTAGATAAAATCTCTTTTTTTTTTTTGAAGTAAGTGTTCATAAGTTTTTTTTATTTATTCATATAATTTGGAAGAACTTGAATTTATCACTTTCTGCTAAACTACTTTAGGCACTTTTTAGTAAATTGAATAACGCATGGTTAACAAGCATGTTGAACAAGTATAGTTGAATTTAAACACCTTTCAAACTTTAAAATAAAATGCATTCCATTAAACATTGCTAACTTAGGACTAGCATTGTTTGATACGTTTCTTAGGTTACAAAATTGAGAGAATTTTCTACTTAATTTGCTTTACTATATGGTACCACGTGGATGAATATCATGTAAGATAGATTTTTCCTGCTCCTTTATAACATTTCATATTGTACATAAAATACTGAAAGTATTCTATATGTACATATTTTTAATTTCTTATTTCTTATATGTAACTATGTGTAACTTTTTTACCAATTCAGTAATTTTTTGTTTTTATTCATGACTTCATCACCAAGTTAAATTATGGCTAAAGCTCCATCCATCAATTCTTCTTTGATTGAAGAAGTTGATGAGGAACTTATTGAAAAGCATAGACAGTTTAGAAAGATTGGAACTCCTGAATATGGACATCTCGGTAGACATAGAGTATCCCGCATTTACGATGATCCATTACTCAACCCAAGCGCAAAGAGTGGAAGGGTTCATGAAGATGACCAGATCAAGCAAGAAGCAAAACTTTATTCAATGCGGAATCAATTGTCAGAAATGGAAGCTGTGTCTATTGTATCAGTTTTAGAATCAGTGGTGGATATGTTAAATATATTGAACTACACAAATGATAAGCCACAAGTGGCACCTAATATTTCTTATCAAACGCTGGAGGAAAGGTTAGTATTTTATAGGGTTATATTACCTGACTTCTTAATAAATCTTGTCTAATTAAAAGTTGCTTTTTTTTCCTTTCAAATGTTCTTTCCCTTCCCACTATTATTCTAACAACTCTTGAAATTGGTGTTTTTTATTTACTTATGACATGATTCACCAAAACATTTTTTGAGTCTTGTTAAGAATGGATTACNTTTTAAAAACCCCCCCCCCCCCCCCCGATATTATCATCTGTTAGATGATAACTAATGCAATACTGTATTTTATTAGATTTTAAGTATGAGCAGGGAAATCCACCCTATATAGTAGATTCATTGGGTTTTTTTTTCTGGGTATAAGTTAACTGGTACATATACAGTTCTGAATATTTAGGCTACAGTTGCTTGGGAAAATTACCTGAAAATTAGTTACAACTGAAAACACATAGTATACCATAATATGTACCAATTTTATAGGTCAAAACAATGCTCAATCTGTCTCTAATGAAGAAATTTCCCAAATTTCAAGCAGCAATCACTCACAGACAATATATCAATCCAGATTGAAGTATTATATGTCCAGTTGGATAACCGTCAATGAGAGTTAAACTATCAACACTTCCTGATATCATAATTCAAACATCAGGCAACGATGGCAGAATCTAGGAACACACTTTCAAACAATAAATCCAAAGATTCACCACAATATTCCCAACCAAAAGTTAACTGATACACATACTGTACTGTACTGTACTGTACTGTACTATGTCAGTTAACAGAAAGCACAGAATAGATTTATGACTAAACGCATGGATAAAAAATCTTGTGCAGGTTTGCCCCAGTATTCAGAGCAGATGCTATGGATTCAAACCAAAAAGAATATGATCCACTTTCTCGATATGAAACATTTAAGAAAATTCAGCAAGAAAGGTACGTATTTTATTATTACATCCTTAGATATTATGTAGGCATTAACTCCAAAAGATATTTGTTTGCCTAGGATGGTTGTATCTACCATAATCTTTTATAATTTCTGTTTCTTTAAGTCATAATGAAAATACAATGTTAATTGAGAGGGGAGGATGGGGATGCACATTAATCAGTTATCGTTAAAAGCGTGATTTCTAATATTCTTTGATTCTGGATGAAGGAACAAACCTATTAGTTACAAAAATAAACAGAAGGAACCAGATAATTTCCTAAAGTAAAAGTTTTTTTTCCTAATCTTGATCATGATTTGTCGCAGGCTTATGAATAAATGACACAAACAACCTTGATATGGTCATAATACTGTTGATCTTGTGTATAAACATTTATTCCACATTCTTGACAGTTGCAACTTTTTTCCTTTCTTTCTTGAATTCATCCCATTGTGCATGATCTATTATGCTTTTGTTATCTGGCTATAAAATAATAATAGCTGTGTCACTTTTCAATATTAGCAATCATTTAGCTGCAGAATTCTTTCGTGTTCGTAATCTTACTGTTATTTTGAACTTGTTTGGAGATGTCAAATAAAGGGGTACATTGGAATTAGCGATGTTGGGACCCCTGATTAGGAGATTTCCAACTTACGTATTAATTAATTTTTATATGTACATCCTTACTGATATGTACTTCAGCACTCTAGCGAGTATCAAAATATAAATATTAAAAAATACATTAAAATACATGTTTACAAAGAAAGAATTTATCAAACTACTACTCTTGATCAGATGGAACAAAATTAAATGGTATTTTAAAAATGTATTCTTTTTATCTTGAAATATTATTTCATTTTAAACTCCTATTAGAATCTTTTGTTACCAAGATAGTGTAAAAAAAGTGTCACCATTAAATGACTGTTTTGTAGGGGAGCGTTGGAAATAACTCTTGATTCAGCTATAGAAGACTTAATATATGTCGGAAGTTACAAAACACTGGAAGAATATGTAATTAATAAATCTTTTGCAAAATTTGAGGAAGAGCAACTGATTCTACAATTGCAAAGAAATGAAGAAGCTGCAGCAGAAGTAAAGGCAAAGACTACAAAACAAATGTATTTCAAGGAATTAATGGGTGGAGAGTTGGAAAGGAAAATTGCCAATGTGAAGGTCAGTGAAACATAATAAATGAATTAAAATGTACTGGTTTATTTATTCATTTTGGAAATTTTTTATTTACAGGACACAATGTATGATATTTCTATATGCAATGATATAGAAAAAAGATACATTGGGAAGTGGGAGAAGGCAAGAAGATATCAGCATCATTATGCACTTTCACGGAAGGAGACAACATTGAAAGAAAAAGTGAGAGGTATAAGGAAAGGAGTGGATTATGAGATTCATGCGAATTACCAAGTTTTGTCGTTTCTTAGCCTCGATATTGAAGTAATTATACACATTTATTTTTACTAATTAAGTAAAAGTCAGTCTTACATATCTATGGATTTAATGATGAAAATGTAAAAAACTTGTAAATTAGAAAATTTAACTTCCACATGTATAAAAACCTTCAAAAACGTTGTGACCATCTAGAAAAATTGATTTGAAAAAATGATAGCCAACAACTAATTAATACCGTGTTGTTGAGACTAGTTCGTGAAATAATTTATGAAGCAAGTTGCTTGTTAAATATATAAAATAGCATGTGCCCCCTGTGGCCCAACCCCAATAAAAAAGAGATACACTTTGTAATAACAGAAGGAAGTTTTTTGTACTTCAAAAAATAATTCAGCATTCCCCATGAAAAGCAACAACAAAATAATAAAATCTGGGTAAAAAGGTGACACTTCATAGAGCTAACATGACTTCTTTCCTTTTGTAGCTTTCCACTCATAGATGTGAACATGAACATAGGGCTGTGATATTTTAATCGCACTCGAGCAAGGTTCCGAACCACTAACCTAATAGAAAATTACTTAGATAAAATTTATGAGAGAAAGATAATCGAAAAAGTATGAATCATAAATTAAAGAAAATCATTTATGTATAATTGAAATAATGGAACTTTATTAGTATAATAAATTAATGATGGAATTATTTTATTGTTGTTATAAAATGTGCAATTATATCATAGTACAATTCATGAATGATCGGAAAAATTATTGATTATGACATATCGACCCTTGACTCAGTTTTCTATTAAAACTAAAATTTTCAGGTGTTTCTGTGGAATTATTTTTCTCAGCTCATGAAATTGATAAAAATCATGTTTCTCTTTTTCAATAACCAACATCAAATTTCAACTTTACCATGATCATACTCGCTTTTAATACTATTGCATTTCAAACAAATTATAGTATTAGATAGAATGCTGAAATGTATCCATTAAAATGAAATTATTTTGAGTAAATCTAAAGCAGTGAGTAGGCTTATTAGTAGAAATGACTTGAAGTGAAAATTTAGCTCAAAACACAAATTATTGCAAAAAAGTATTTTTTAACGGTTATTTATGAAGACTGCAATTTAAATTAATGAGTTATTTAGGTATATGAATGTCTTAAATTGTAGTTTGTACCAGTTAATATTTTAATAATTCCAGACCCGCACACCTTAGTATTTTATGGGCACTCCCTAACCCTGAATCTGCCCAATTTTTTGTCACATGTGTTGGTTAAATGATGAACTACAGGATTCTCAAAGCAATGACTATCCACACCCTGTATTGTGAATAAATTTTTTGAGAAATTAATTGCACTATCAAATGAAGAAGTAAATAATACCTCATAATCACTAAATGCACTGCAAACAAATCAAATATTACTCACTTTCTGAATGATAGCTAGAAAAAGCTGATAAATATAGTTTCTAGAAACCTTTATAAATTGATCTGATGTACGATAAGTGAATGATTGAAATACATTTTTTTACACCAGCAACTATCATATGATGTCAAAACGTGGAATGATAAATCATTTGAAGACTTGGAGGAGATTGATTTAAAAACTCAGAAGAAGAAGACGTTCTTGGAACACATGGATAAAGAAGTAGCAGAAGCAACAGAAATTGTAAGTAATAATACATGATTCCATGATTTAGGTTAAAAAAAAGTAAAAAATAAAATGTTTTTTTGTTCATGTTTAGTGAACTACAAGAAAGACTGTACAAATAAATTGTAATGTTATTAACTTAATTTATTAGTCTAATTATTGTTATTAGGGAAGACAGTAGCTTTATTCACATAGCTCAGATCACATATTTTCTTTTTTCTTTTTCCTTCTGGCAAATGTTTGAATAACTTCAAAAAATGAAAATTAATTACTTAAATATAATACATCATCAATATGTCACCTTGTTTTGGCAGAACTCGTACATGAACAAATATAGTGTTTCTCCGTTGGATTTTTTATGATGTTAAAGAAAGAATCAAATTGACATGGATTAATGAGGAAAATATTGTTTTCTTCAGTAGGTTCCCCATACAATAATAAGACTGAAATATGAGGTAACATATCAACAACTAAATTTGCTAAATAAACAGATTTATGGTTTCAGCCAAGACGTTGGTGAGATTATTGCAAAATTTATATACAATTCAACCAACAAGTGGTGATCTGAGGCCCAACCAGCCACCATAATTTGTAAATGTAATAGTAAATTAGTTTATTGTCCTCCACGTGGTCATACGCAGTTTGTACTGTTTTTTGACAATAAATTTATTATTAAATGCACATATTAATCAAGATGCTATATAAGTCAAATATGAAACTTACTTTCATTTTTCTGAAGCAGTATGTAGATGTGTAAATAATCGGAGAAAAAAAAAACGTAAAACTCGCAAGCCCCAAAAATATTAGTCTAGCGTCACCAGTGAACTACTAGAATCTGCTTGTTAATTTTGAAACAAACATTGCATTATTTTGTGGGTTGTTCTCCATCACATTTGTTACCTTTTTTTGACAGTTAAAAGAACGCCATTACAGAATAGTGTCAACTTTGGTAAGAAGAATATTGCCTATACGCTGCCGGTTGTTGAATGAGAAGAGAGAGGAAGCTGCCATCAAGATACAAAAATGGTGGCGAGCAAAACAGAGAGCACTGAAAAAGAGAAAGTTGTTGGAAGCTATTGCTGGGGCAAAAGCTTTCAAACTGAAGGCAAAAAGAGATAAAAAAGAAAGGAAACAGAGAAAGAAGTAGGAGACACAGTAAAAAATCTGTCAACTTAAACTGAAAATACATCATAAACAATTCCAATTCTGCTTCTTGAAACTCAACAAGATGAAAACGTAAAGGAATACCAAAACAACATTTGAATCCTCTCAGTTACACAGTTAATGACGGGGAAGAAAAGAAGAAGAAAAAAGACATACTTCCCTCCAAGAAGAGGCCTGGAATGACACTCTGAGCAAGATACATATTCAAATCATTTCTTCTGAGTGCATATCGTCATCCAAAAAATAGTTATAATCCCTGATCTAATAACAAGGACAGCTTGTGATATTGTTCATATTTAATAAGAAATGTATTTTATACAAAATAAATATAACATGTATAACTTGTAATAAATTCAAAATAAAGGAATGTTAGAATTTTACTTATTTATCTTCATAAAAATAAAATAATTCGCTCCAACTATTTCAAATAGGGAAACGATAATAGAGCAGGAAGAAGGATGTAGCTATTGCTTTGAGAAATGTTATTTAAAGAAATAATGAACCTGTCCGAAAAAAACTTCATTCCACAATAATCAACAAGACTTTGTATGAAATAAGGACTTAAAACTTTAAGTTTGTCACTAGTTCCTTGCTTTCAACAAGTCTGTGAGGGCACAGAACAATGAGGAACGAGCAATTACGTTAGTGTATCAACATTTGTCCCAATTGGCCACTTTTTTAAGAAAGTAACAAAAACTTTTCTTAACATTTCATAATAACTAGTGGGAAGTGGGATACACGGTATTATTACAGGACCTTTTTGGAGGGGATGAGACAGAAAGATAAAAATTTGTAATTTTTGCATTACATAATTTATGGATGGTCTTTTTGTGGAAACACCAACCCAAATGAATTTGCTAGGTAGAAACAAATTTTATTGCATGGATGAAATAATGTCTCTAAAGCAGTTTATCTCATATTGAAGAATGCTTCATGGAATAGCTTTAGCAAAACTTCACTAGAGATAATGGACAATGGGTGAGCAAATAGAGACAACTGACAAGTAGAAAGGATGTATAGCACATTCCATCTTTCATGGAGTTTTCTGATGTTTGCAGTATGTTTATTTTCTTGGCTAAGTTAGAAGCTTATGGGATCACTGGCAGTCATTTCCAAAGGTTTGAAATAATTCTTGTGACTGTTGCTTATGTCTGAGGTGTTATGTCTTGTATTTACTCTGCCTCATCTGGCATGCCACAAGGATTCCACTGAGGTTCTTCTCTGTTCATATAATTTCTAAACGATATCCATACTATTGATGTATATTTCAGCTCTTTGCCAACAACATCATGACTTTCAACAGTGTTTTCTTTCACAACAATTGAATGTTTTTGCAGAACTCTTTTAAGAAGCGATAAATGGTGTGCCCTTACAGACATAAAATGTAATACTGGAAAAACAGTCATTATCAACTTCTATTACATTTCTTCTCTCTTCTTCTTGAAATATTCTGCAAGTGGTGCTGCACTGCCATGGCTAACAGTCGTCAAGGATCTAGACACACCCACATTGCAATATAACTTCTAGAGCAGTGAAGACCTTGGGTCTCATTGTCTAAACTTCCAGATTTAGTTTCTTAGTTGTCAACTAAACATCCAGAATGCCAAGTGAAAAACATTTCATTTGTTGCCCTAGCAAGACCTATCCCGCAGTATTGTTGCCTTGTTTGGCCACCTTATCAGAAGGGTAAGATTCTAGGACTGCTTCATAAAATTTGTTAGGCCTTGATTTCACCATGTTATCCCTTGAGACAGACGGGAGTATACTAGGAGGAGGATGCATAACCAGTTTTTGAAGATTGCTAATGAAGCATTCGACTTCCCAGACTGTTCAAGCTTATGGAGATCAAATTATCATCTCATACTACTTCCCCAAGATTTCTTTTTCTGACTAAGCTGTTCTACTTATTATGTGACTCAGGGCTGTCAATTTACTTAGTATGCACTGCTGACACAGTATCTGTGTGCATGGCCTTGAGTTGAAGCTTTTGAGTGAGAGGGGAAGCTGGTGAACTTTTCTAAAAACATTCACTCAGTTATTGGAATAAATAACTGGTAACTTAAGTTCAATTAGGAAAGCTTCCAAACAATCCTTTGAATCTAGGAATTTTTGCTGAATTTTTTGAATCCGCCTCTGCCTTAGGGCCCTTGATCGGAATTGATGGGATGGTCCCTTGCTTGCTTCCGGAGAGTAAATTAGTTTTTTTTCCTCCACGTGGTCATACGCAGTTTGTACTGTTTTTTGACAATAAATTTATTATTTATTTCAAGAATAGAGCCATCTAGGAGCATTTTGTTTGTACATAACTTTATTTCAAACAGTTCAAAAATCACAATATTTCATGTGTTTTTAGTCAATATCACAGTTGCTTTCTCACTAAATTTTATGAAAATCTGAGATGGTGAGACTGTATCAATGACCCTACACTAGTTTTCACAGTAGTGCCCTTCTCAATTACCAGTTTGGGGTATTCACGCATTATTGAGCTTTCTCCACTTGGTACATCTCAAGATAGTTCTGTCAGAAAGTTCTGTGTGAACTTCAAGTTCAGTTATTGGAAAGTTTCAAGGGTGGAGAGAATGCTCAATGGCCGTGTTTTGGGTGTGCTTATCCCTCCGGAAAGTTCACTGAAACGAAAGTTTCTGAAGGGGAGAGTGTTAAGAGAATGAGGCATAGCAAGGGAAAATGGGGAGTCCGTGCAGAATATCTGCCGCTTTATCCATTATGATGAAATCTACTCAGATCAACTGGGGGTTGAACCCGCTGAGACTTAAGTTACAAAGTGAGCACACTAACCACTTCACCGTGGGTCACTATATTTCCCTGATTTCCCACTGCAACGGTGAACATAGAGACTCCACCAGCACAGCACTAATCTGTACTTGGTCGTTACTTCCTGGTACCCTATGGATCGCCATTTGCTCATGATGGTAAGTTCCTCAGAAGCACTCAATTCGGCATTCCGGGTTTTGATGACCACAGCGGTTCTCAAAATTTCTCCTGGAAATTAATTTAGTAACAATGATAATTCAAATTGACTCCTGATGTTTTCCTTAACAATATAATTGACTTAATTTTTTTGGCTTTATTTCTAGTTCCAAGACCGACAAAATCAAATAAATGCCCATGAAGAGGAGAAGCTACGTCGTCGTCGTGAAGAAGAAATGCGAATCCTTCGAAATGCTATGGTGCGACGAATACAAGCGTGGTGGCGAGCTATTCTGATGCGCAGACGTCTCAAAGCACTACAACGCAAGGGGAAAGGAAAACAGTCAGGGAAGAAGTAGTTTATAGTGTTTTCTTCTTTTGTGGGGCTTTAGGGCTCATCAGCGGCAAGGTCATTAGAGCCCTTTTTATGGTGGTTGCTTAGCTGTAGAAATTTCTGTGGTGTTAAAGAAGTGTGACAAAATATTGAACATAAAAGATGCATTACATCAACTGAGAACCTACAGAAAAACTAAGCCTTAAAACAATAAAGAATTTTTTCACGCAAGGATATTAAAACAAATATTACTTTGATACTTATGTATATGATTATAGTTTGGTTGATTATTCAAAAATCACGATGGAATTGGGTACTTTTCCAGTAAATGCAAATTTAGATAATATTTCTCTTGGAATCTTTGCATTTTATAATATTTAACAATACTGCATTGAAAAATATGTTCCAAAGAGAAAAATGTGTACATCAATGTTCCCTGTATGGTATAGTTGTGAACTTAAAACATTGATGATTCAAAAATAATAAAAATATAGAATTGAAAATTATATTGAATCATATGAAATTTTTGCAACTCTTAGAAGTAAATGTAAATAAAGATTTTGAAATTTATATATCAAATGTAGAAAATTCAGTGTGACATCAAATTTTTTTGGAAATTTGTTAACGATAGTAGATCAACCAATGGTCTAACTAGTATTATGCATCTTGACTCACAAACCTACTCTGAAGGTTTAGACATTAATGCTTTTGCTGCTTATTATGGGAAATCTTTTAGATCTTCTTCAATTGATTATGAAAACGAGATCTTAGATGGTAGAACACCTTTTGTACCTGATACATTAGATATTTCCGTTGTTGATATATTCAACTACATTGGATGAAAATAAAAGCACAGGACCAGATGGTATCTCGCCAATTTTACTGACAAAATGTATATTCATTATTTCACCTATTCTTAAAATATTGTTTGATATATCTTTAAAAACAGGCTCAGTGCCACTTATTTGGAAAGAAGCATTTGTAACGCCTATTCATAAACAAGGTAGCAAGAATGAAATTTCTAATTATAGACCAATATCAATAATAAACTGTATTCCGAAACATTTTGAAGCAACTATTACAGATAAATAGAAATTTATTATAATATTCCTATCTCTTAAACAATTTGGATTTATAAATCAGAGAAGCATAGAATCTAATCTTGTTTGCTATACTCAAAGGTTAGTGTGTTGATAGTATATATACTTATTTCAGAAAGGCGTTTGATACCATTCTATCCATTAAGCTTAAATCATTTGGCATTACTGTTTTTTTATTGAAATGGTTTGAAAGTTGTCCCTGATAGAGTTCAATTTGTAAAATACAAAAATTTAATATCTGATACAGTAGAGGCATCATCTGGGGTACCATAAGGGCTAGAAATATATCTGTTAATGATTTTAAAATAGACGATGTCATCCTGGAGAATGTTTCAACTATTAGAGACTTAGTAGTAATATTTGATTCCAAAATGAGTTTTGATAAGCAAATAAAGAAACATTCACTCAAGAACAAGAAATAACCAACGTATAGAAAACTGTGTAGTTATGTCTCTGGGGAAAAGGTAAATTCAGGAGTCTCATCTTCTAATTCATTATGAACATGTGCGAACAAAAATGAAATTGTACCAACTCCCAGTCACACACTCTTATGCCTTTTATTTTGTGGCACTTGACTTTTCTGGTATTCTATGGAGAAATGTAAGTAATTAAATGGCACCAGGCTATAATACAATTTTCATCATTAAAAGAGTTTGAATAAACAGGAAAAAAATATCACATTTGTCTTTTTATAATGGCTTCTGCCTTCATTCAAGAATGGATACAACGTAGAAAATATTCTGCCAAGCACTAATCAATGATACCAGAAAAAATATATGTTCGAAAGCTGAGAATTATTTCTGAATTAATGTCCCAAAGCTGCAAAACTTCCTTTTCGGAACATATTTCTCTAACTGTTTTTTTTAACAAGACAAATTTGACCAATTTGATTAAAAATTGAAGATTGTCACACAACTAAGGTCAGTCAAGTTGGAAAAAAGTAGATATACAGGCAAAGGGATCATGGGTAGATAAGCTAAGTTCAACTGTAACACAGGGTAGTTTCTTTAGATCTTGGATAATAGGTGCAAGTGATTACTTAAATGTACAACAATAAATAAACATCAAAACATATTTTATTAATAAAAATTTATATTATAACTGACTTACTACACATATTAATTACTGGAACAAAATTTGACCTAAATCTTGTAGAACAAATCCTTCATTCGATTTGGGTCTACAATGTCCACAACTGTGGAACATTCTTCAGCATTTCCTGAGGTTTCTCCTTATGAAACATAAAATAACCTTGAATTTGAGCTGGACTAACAGACTTCTTTTCTTTAAGTACATTGTCCACAAATTCTCTCGCAAGGTTTGTAGAATCACTGCCTCGGTAAAAGCGAAGAAACATCTGCTCTATTTGGTGAGCACTGCATGGGCCAATATATTCCTTCATATCAACTCTACCGGGACGAATAAGAGCAGGATCAAGTCTGCAAATTTTCACAACAAAATACATATTTCAATGATTGAAAACTTGTAGAAGCAAAACTTAATACACTCCTGAAATAGTACAACTTCCAAAGAATTGAATAATATAAGGGGATGCACCTACACTCCCCAGGGACAAGAAGGGTCTCATCTATAATTGCCACAAGATGATTTTTCAATTTAAGTGATGTATCCTCTCACTATACCATAAGATTTTATTGAACTGTAGTTCTGTAAAGATGTACACCAGAAGATGCAAGATGAATTATGTTAAATTCAAATATCAAGAAATATTCTTTAACCATTGAAACAAATTATCAACCACCATTAATATCAAATATATCAAAATGTTGGCTTAGCGAGAATTGCAGTTTTTTAAAATAAATTGGCCTAAATGCAAAATACCTAAATTCTGTTAATAGAGAGGTCAAAATTGAGACGAAAGAAACACATATGTTGTGCAAGACAACATTAATACCCCCCAGCTCATAAGACAAGTAAAACTCTTTGCTCCATAGTGTCAAACATAATTTATGGATATGTTCTAATAAAGAAAAGGACATAACTTACTTCAGAAAAGTAAAGAGGAGTCACTGCAATTTAATATTAACAATGATCTCAGCCTCAACTTACATCACCATTCAATTAATATTTTATTTAATAAAGATAGTTCAAAGATGTTCATACCTTTCTAAATAATTGGTAGTCATGAACAAGATCCGAGCTTCTGTAGACGCTACTCCATCAAGACAGTTTAAGAGTCCACTCAAAGTAACTCTATTTAATCCTTCATAAGCTGACTTCACTGAAATGGAAAATCTCAAGTGAATTGTAGAAATAAGAAAATGGAATTTTTTATTGCCACAAGGTAAATTTTAGAGTATTTTTTCAATTTACAATACACTGGAACCCTTTAGAAATAGCAAAGAACACAATCTTAATAGAGAAGTGACAAGTAGTACAATAAATCATTTAGTTAACCAATTAAATAATAATAATAATTTAATTAAAATTGAACTCTTGGTCATTTTGTTCAATGAACATTGATAAATGAAGTATATGTACACAAACTGAATCAATAATATAATTTTGGAGATGAAATGAAGAAATTTTTTTTTTAATACAACAAAATTGAATAACTTTCACAGACTTAATCAAATGCATACATATATACTAAAATTAAATTTGCAAAAATTAAGGGTTTTTAACAACTATGAGTAATACTTAAAATACTTAAAACTGCTACAATGTTTGTGCTAGTATTGTTAATGAATAAGCATAAATTAAATTAATCATAAAATATATTATAATATTTTTATACCATTAGAGAAGTCAATGTGCACTAAACAAGGACACAAATTATTTCCATTGCAAAAGTGCATAACAAGTTTCAATAAAAATATATGAACAATGAATAAAAGAGTATAAATTCTGAATTTCGTAAGATGTCCCACTCTAATCACTACTTTTTAGTGATGAAGGTAGAAATACTCGTCAAGCATTTTAACAGCAACCAATAAATTGCATTTATATGCAGGTTGAAATACTCATCATGCAAAACTTAATAAATCACAAATGATTATGAACCAGTAAAATAAGTGGATAATGCCATCCAGAAACTTTCATAGGCTACAGCAGGGTCCGATTTTACTATTTAGTGGAGTATGTCCACCACAGGAATTTGTATAACCTAGCAGAGTAGGAAAATAAATGGGTAAAAATTTAAGCTTATTTGTTAAAACTACTATCTAAAAATTTCATTTCTCATCTAGAATAAACTAGATTAAGGTTTTTATCCATACTCTCATCTTATTGTCAGGTCACAAGCAACAAGAATTTGAAATGATGTAATTGATACTGGAGCTTGTCTAATAACAAAGTTATCAAGAAATTCTTCCATTTCCATTTGAAATCACTTCTCTAATATGACACATTTTCAATGTTTATTCACCAATACCTTGTCTCTCCTCAGCTGAAAAATTAACTTTTCTACTTCCTTCACACTATTTCTAAATTTTAATACTAATCCTAAAAANTCAAGAAATTCTTCCATTTCCATTTGAAATCACTTCTCTAATATGACACATTTTCAATGTTTATTCACCAATACCTTGTCTCTCCTCAGCTGAAAAATTAACTTTTCTACTTCCTTCACACTATTTCTGAATTTTAATACTAATCCTAAAAATGAACAGCTCACTAAGTGTTTTCTTACTTTGAGCAGTATCTTCACGACTAACAAAAGCTGCATCAACATCTTCTAAAAGAATTATACTTTGTTCAGGTGCTACACTCAGAAGGTGATTCAGCCTATCATCAGTCAAACCTCGTTCACTAAGATTCAACACACAAATACCTAAATGCAACTCGCCAGCTAAAGCTGTGATAAATGACGATTTGCCACAGCCAGGTGGTCCATATAATAAGTATCCTCGTCGATATGGTATACCTGGAACACGATTGGACAATGAAACAGACTCTCAATTGAATAATTAGAGTATTACAGATTCTCCAGATAAAGATAGTCTCTTCAATTAAAATCAGCACTTATTAAGCCTAAGAATACAAATTGACGTAAAAAGATGCAAAAAAGAAATAAAGATGACTTTCCTCTTGGAGCAAGTTGATAAATCAAAATTGTAAGAAAAATTCATATGTCCAGAAACACTTAAAGAAAATTATCAGAGTAGAAATAAGGATATTACAAATATACAATTTGCAGACCAGAAATAAGACAATATCAAGTTATTATTTTACATTTAAATCTATTTGAATCATTTGATTGTGACACAATAATCTCTTTATGGTTATTTTCACAAAGGCATACAATACGCTACCTAACTACAATAAATTTAAAAAATCACTTGCTATAGAACAAAGGATTGAAGAAAAGCAAACACAAGACTACAAATGTCCTTCATATAAACAATTAAATAGTATGCCGAATCATAAATAAAAAATTACCTCTTTCCCGATACCACGATGGATTACCAATAAACTCTTGAACATCTGTAAGAATTTTTTCTGCCACACCTGCATCAAGTACAACTGAATTTATTGGTCTTCTCCTCCGGGGGTGTCCAAATGGCCTCCACTCTGAACCCATCGCTGTATACATAATGGTCTTTCCCTCATGTTGTTTCAGTGCCATTTGTCGAGCTACACATTTTAAGTAAAGTAAATAAGATACGACAAAAGAAAGAACAGAATTAAACAATTCTAGGTGATTAAATAATACAAACTAGTTCCTTAATCTATCGCTGTCCAACTTATCTTAGTCCGGGGTTCATTTTCTATACACTTCGGATTGATTGGTTTGGCATGGGTTTGGTTTTAGCAAAATCTTGCCTAATAAAACTAAAGGGTTATTTATTTATAAATGAGATACTTTCATTCTAATTTATATTATTTCCTGCTGGAAGAATTAAATAGAGTATTCCAATTTTTTGACAAGTATTTTTAATATTTAGTATTATAATAAAATGTTTTCATAATGTACAATGGGGTAATTTCAAATACAATTTTCCATTTTCTCATAAGTGGACATACTACACCAAAAATTAATTCTGACAGCATGGACTTCTAACACTAAGTTGTGGCCTCAAGTGTTTGATGAAAAACATACTATAACGTGCGGGCTGTAAAAAATATTTTGCAGGCAGCAAATAGCCCATGGACCGCCAGTTGGACAGTGCTATAACCTTAATCTATACCTCCAAAATTCTAATATTATTAGTTCCTCACATCTTTGAGCAACTTAATTACTTTCTATGGGTGACAGCAATTCAACAGCACACACATCAGGGGTGTCCCATCATAAATTTGACAGACAGTCATGGTATGCAGGGAGCTCATCAGATTCTGATTAATCAGATTTACATTTTTACATTAAAACTTGGTACTTGTTGATCAGAGACTTATCATGAAATTCTGCTGTAAGAGTAATCTTTGATTATATATTCCTCAATAATTTATACTTATGACAATTGAATTAGTTGACTTGAAGTTGATGATAATTAAAGATTGTACAAAAAATACTATGCTAGATTGTAATAAGAGTAGTCTAGTTTAACATTGAAGTTAGTTACATGAATCCTATGTTAGTAAGAAGTGTATAGACCACAATTACACAGAAGTGTCTTTGAAAGTAGTGTATTAGAGTGTCATTTGTATGAAATTTTAAATGAAAGTGTGCTATGAAAATTGTGTTAGCATAAATCTTTTATAACTTTACATCAATCTGTTTCTTTCACAATAGTAATACAAAATCTTTACCCCAGGTTTCTCTTTCTTTAAACGGAACACAATTAAAAAATGTTACGAATACAAAATTCTTAGGTCTCCATATTCAAGACAACCTCAAATGGAATTGTCACGTTGACAATCTTAATTCCCAATTAAGCAAATTGTGTTACGCATTCCGAAACTTAGTTAACGCAGTTAGTCCACGTATTTCCCATTGCGTATATTTTGCAAACGTGTACTCCCATTTACATTACGGCATTACCTTCTGGAGTAATTCTGGTCAGAGTATTCAAACTTTCAGAAGAGGATAGTTTGGATAATTTGTAAATCTCATCCCCGAAACTCTTGTAAACCTTTATTCAAGGAATTAAATATCTTAACACTTCCCTGCATTTATATTTATGAAACAGTCTTGTTTGTTAAGACCGAATTACTGAAGCATCACCCTTGCTTTATATGAAACAGTCTCATTCATGAACACAATACTCGCAATAGGAATAATATTCATCGCCCTAGAGTGTCAACCACTCTTTGCCAAAAAGGACCTTATCATTCGGGAATCGTTCTATATAATTCCCTGCCCAAGAATATAAAAGACATTATGAAATTGAATATCTTCAAATCCGCGGTTAAAAACTACCTCCTGCACCAGTGCTTCTACACTGTAAAAGAATTTATTGATTTTAATAAAAGTTAAATTCGTCTTGTACTTTATCACGCCATTGCTGTAGCACTTTTTAAATAACTTATAACAATTTCAAAAACTATTTTCTTGCATGATTGTGTTGCCGTATGGCTCATATTAATTTAGTTTTATGTGTACTCAACTTTGGCACGGTTGTGTACATTAATTCTGTAGCCCCATCCTGGCCCGGGTTTTTCTCCGTTTTTCCTTCGGGTAGAGGCGGATTTCTTATACAGGTTCTCTAGGCTTTGTCTAGGGGCGTGTTTATTGTAACAATAAATCGTGAATTTAGTGTTTTTTCAACTCTTATGATTTTTAAACACTATACTCAGAATAATCTATAGTTCGATAATAACTTGTACATGTAAATTTACAAACATATTTGCGTTAAATTACAAACATATTGACATTATATATGTATTATAACTCGCAGCTAACTTTTTATCTTATCTAGGAACTTTTGCTGAAATTTTTGAATCCGCCTCTGCCTTAGGGCCCTTGATCGGAATTGATGGGATGGTCCCTTGTTTGCTTCCGGAGAGTAAATTAGTTTACTGTCCTCCACATGGTCATACGCAGTCTGTACTGTTTTTTGACAATAAATTTATTATTATTATAAGAACAGCTGAAAATAGTAAATAGTGATTTTCTTGAAAAAAAAAAAAAAAAAAGAAGAAGAAGATATTTTATTAGTAAAGTAATTTGTCAGTATGAGTATCTCCTTTAAGAATATTATGACAAGTACAATCATGCCTTAAGAATAGTGTATTAGTATAAGCACCAATTTGAAAATTTATAAATTGCAGCTGAATTTTGCAACCAATATCATCCCAAATTTTGGCTGCAAAGTGGACATTTCATTCGGCAAAAAATCTGTATTTTGTAGTTCATTTTAGAAAAGCTTTCACACCAATAACATCTGACTTTTATTATTTGTTCTTATTCATGTTAGTTAATTTATTGCTTGTCACATACCAGAAATTAGAACTTATAGTAAAACTACATCTAAATGTCCAGTGCTTGAAGTGGTATAGAACGAAGTTAAAACAGAAATTAAGTCCTTTAAATCATCAATAAAGAATTATTTGGCAAATTTAATAGAGTATCGTCAAAAACAAACTTTACAAGCTAATTTCAATACAAATCATACTGATAAAAATAGTCGCAAAATATATTATATACAAATTGGATATAAAGAAGTAGTAAACAATTTCATTGGACCATTAACTTACATATACAAGTTTTCTACAAGCAGCACACCACCTTCACACTTCACTGTCACCTTCTTTCATTCATAATTCAATAAAATTTTTCAACTTCATAGTGAAACAAGGAGTAATAAGTCTGCTTCATTCTGCCAATTCATTCCTTGCTAACAGCAAGACTTCATGTCTTCCACTTCAAGCACTGAAGCAAGCTGAAAGGAAGTACTCATAAAACACAAACTTATTGAAAAATCTTGATAAAACTATGATGAAACTTAAACCAACAAACATGTTTTGGATGAAGGTAATATTTTGCATTATATTCAAATTAATAAGCAATCAACAACCACAAACATTACTTTAATTAGAAACTAAGAATATAAAAAAAAAAAATGCAACAAATCTGAACATACCTTCTTCTAAGATACTAAAATATAAGCCCTTATTTCTTCCAATTGATGTCATAGTAACAGTTTCCCATGGGACTCCCATATGTAAATCCAAAGTATGTTGTTCCCTTGTTCGTTCTACTCTTATCCAAGAACCATTGTAACTATCAATGAAAAATCAAATTATTTATTACAATGCATACACTAAGTTGAATAAATATATCTAGTAAACATACCTGAAAAAGTGGGTTCCTATGCTGGGGATGAAATCATACTTTGTATTTATATGCCCTGTATCCTTCTGTTCAAAACTTGTTTCCACACTTAAATGTTGAGTTTGCCTTGCTCCCTTCTCAGTAATCCAGTGGAGTAACCACTGGTAACTTTTGTCCCTACATGGCACTTCTAGAGTAATCATGCAATGTCGACGAAATAAAATCATTGATCCCTGCAAAGCTTTCCTTAATATTGCTGCTGCTGCACCCACACCAAAGAGCCCAAAACCTGCCCCAAAATATGGGTTGTCGGAGAGAGTGGATACATATTCTTTAAGAACCATATTCTGAGGCAAAAAATAAAATGCCTACACTGTTAATTATTTTTTTCATAAAACGCTTCTTTTTCTCCAAACAGAAAGTTTACTTAGTAACATCCAAATTTTCTCAGTCCTTGCATCATGGATAAACCAATATTGAACATCTGCTTAACACTGTTCAGCACAGGCACATAATAATGCTAACTGATGCTAATGACTGACTTTCAGCAAATTCACACACACTTTTTTGAAAACTGATCATTGCTAGAAGCTGAAGCCCATCTGGAGACTTGCAACTGCTATCAGAGTTCAAACGATAGTATCGATGTCTACTAGGTATCGATACATGGACTTCGATACATGTTACAGTCGATTCAAGATAGCGTAGGTATCGATACTTTCGACTTCATATCGGCATAGTACCAGGAACTGCCGTAGGAGATTTTCCAGATGTCGTATGTGAAAGAGAACCGAGAACGGATAGATACGGTTTTCAGAAACCATACCAATGTGGAGTACATAATTGGCATTATGGATAATTAGAAACATGATAGGGGTAACAGTTCAGCTAAATATACTGAAATAATTTAAGTGGAAATAATATTATCTCGTGATTATACACATGATCCATTGAGGGCCGTTCTTTTAGTCACTTTCCATCTGGTGGTAGCCAGAGGAACAATACCAAAATAATTACCGCCAAGATAAGTGTTCGGTTCACCTTCCTATTCTTCTTCCACGTGTTTACATGGTAAACTTTCACTTTGAATTAAAAGTCCTGTTTCACCAATGAAATCAAAAAGTGTGACCTAAATAAAATTATTTCCTGACTTTTATCGCCAATTCCTTGAACACGCATTAGAGATCTTAGTCAAGAGAGAACCGTCAGGGGCGGAAATATGATGCGGAGTTTCTCATACTTTCGGAAAATACTCGCAGTTTCTCATAGTTGTATCAACCAGGTGTAGTTGGTCACGTGATTGTTACGTGCCCTTTCTCCCTACTCAACCAATAAGAGGCGAGAAACAAGTAACAGCTGGCGCCAAAGGTGCTATGAGAATTTGTGCATAGTAAATGTTGCTGTTATGAGAAATTACGTGCTCCTACGTTGTCCACGCGACTGTCAATTCTCTTTTCAGTTAAGAACTCGCATATGTACTAGTGGAGAGCAGTGGCGCGATTGGGAATCAGAAGGGGGGCGGGGAAAAAAAACCCGACAAGTACCGGTGATCCGGGACTAAATGTGGTACTTGATATCACATACCATGATAGATATTGAAGAATGATAAGAGGTATTTCGGTCCTTCATAGATGGAATATATGAGATTAAAGAAGCACTGAAAATGCAGTGGAGTACCTACGCGGGCCTATTGAGTAGACCCAAAAACATTATGTGGCAGAAAGAGGACACACGATTTACGAGACGATAGTTATGTAATATCTCTTATGATGTAAACATGATTACATATATCAGCAAATGGAAAATAAAGACAACAAAATTTAAATTTAGATTTAATACGGTAATATTTTTATACTTCACGAGAATTTGCATTGAGGTACTAGTTTCCCGTTTACCAACTTATCTGCTTTAATAATAGTGCTCACATTTTGAGTAGTACTAAAAACATAACTTTCAAAGGAATTGCTTGTTTAAAATAAAAACCAAAAGTGATAATTAGCCGTGAGTTTACTCAAGGGCGTTTCATACACTATTACATTATGAAATGCGTAAGGAAAAATAAATATTGTGTTAGATATAGAAACTAAATGTAGAAAATAAGCTTCTTATAGTCATTCATTTACTTATAGTTTTAAGACAATGTTAAGTGTCTTTTCTTTCGTCTGGCGTACAGTTATCCAAGTTGAGGTCCATTTTATCAACGGCCAACATTGACAAGTGCGATAGACGTTCTTGAAGCATTGTATTCCTCAAATAATTTTTCACTCTTTTCAAGACACTGATACAGGGACAGTTAAAAATAATCTCAACAGCTGGAAAAGGGTTCGAAATACATTCTGATTGTGAATGTTTTCAGACTTAAATTGTAGCACTAACTTTGAAATAAGTTTACGATCTGTTTCTTCATGATCTGTTCGAGAAAACACACCAATTTCTGCAGATAAAGTTTCACTGTCAATACCAAACGCTTCACTCACAGCTGAACAAACGTCTTTGATAATGTCACTACAAAACCTTATTGTTCTTCATTGAAGCAGTCAGTAATGTTTCTATATGGCACAGTAAAATCAAGTGATTTGTTTTTCAAAACGCGACTTAATGTTCTCAGAGAGGGTGTCTAGTAGAGGGTAATAAAATGTTGTTGACCAAAAGTCTTGAGGTGAATCATAATTGGGTTGAACATCTCCTCCGCCAATTTTCTGCGTAACATTCCGCTTGCGTGGAACAGGAGGCCCCTCGAAACTGTGAGTTTCACAAAAGGTAAGTACCTCAGACCAAAATTTATTGAATTCACATTCATTTCTATAATCAGCTAAAGACCTTATTGTTCTATTGGCAATATCAACTACTTCATGAACAGATAAATCATAATTTTGTATGTTTTGAAAGAATGTTCGTCTTTTCAAACCCACGTTTCATGGCATTTAACGCGAAAATGAACTCACACTTGCTGATAAACATTATCAAACTGAGCTTCACCACCAAGTTTTGGGATCGTAACATCAATTTCTTTCAAAGTAAGTACTATGTCTACTAGGTGCTGTTGAACGGCACGCAAGCTATCGTACCCATTGCTAAATCTTGTTTTAAGAGACAAATCATTATCTTCCGCACTGGCTGCACTAGCTAAATTCTTCACATTTGTAAACCCTGCGTGTCGTTTGGGAGAAGCTTCAATGAAACAGTACAATTGTTGTGTTGTACTGAAAACATTGCGTAGAGAAACAATGCTCTGAGAGGCACCTGTAAGTGCAAGATTTAGAGAATGCATGTAGCAATGTACATACATTATGTGGGGATTACTTTCTTTCAGTCGCTACCACTCCTTTGTGAACACCGCTCATATTACCTGCTCCGTTGTAACATTGAGCAATTATATTTGGAGGAATGATACCAAATTTTTCAAAAATAGAGAGAAGCAACTAGTACAAAGTTTCACCATCAGTCAAATCTGTTTTGAAAAACCCAAGAAATCGTTCTTCGATTTCCAGTTCCTCAGTGGCATATCTTATTACAAGAGTTAACTGCTCATGATGTGAAACGACTGGCGTTTCATCGACAATTATGGACAAATGCTTACTTTTCTTAGCACATTCAAGTATACTGTCACGCGTGTGATTTGTCATATTTTCCAGCATTTCATTTTGTACATCGTGATGAACATAATTAAAAACATTTCCCTATCTAAAAGCAGTTTTTCAATAACACATTATCAGTTGATCTCAGCTTTAATAATTCCACATAATTACCTCTGTTAGCTGAACTCTCACTTTCTATGTGTCGTATTAGTGTTAAATTTTGCCTTGCCAGAAAAAGTGAACATGAAAGAGAATTTTCAAATAATCGCGATTTTTATTGACTGCTTCGTGGTGTTGGGTAGATATCTTACTCACAACACTTTCCTTGGATTTTAGTCCCTCGTGCCAACGTTGCAAAGCATTAAGGTGAGGTGAGGGTCTTTCATGTTCTTTAAAGCGTTGGTTTTTTTTTCTTTTCAGATATTGAACCCCTTTGAAACAAATGTCTCTGTGGTTCCAAATAATCGACAAGGGAAATAAAATGCTTTTGCCTCCAGAAACACTATATTCTAGCCGCTTATATTCTGCGAACCACGAACTTCTGAACTTTCTTCCTTTTGTTTCTGGATATTCGTTGAGCGAAGGTTGAAATTGACCATCTTTGAAAAATTCTAATGCTGCTTGCTTACCGTGAAGTGGATCTCTATGCTGAAGCAGACTGTGCATATTAGTCACGCTGGACACGCAGGTAGTTGAAACTTCTGTTTCAGTATTTAATGAAACAGACTCTACAGAACTAAACGTGGAAACGGTATCTACAACGGCGGCGGTGTCGCATTGTTCAGTATCATTTGTTGCTACCAGCTTTTGTTTCTTTGCGAAAAAATCAAACAAGGTTTTTCCAGTTGAACGATACATTTAAGCCTCGAAGATTTAAACCTTCATTTAAGATATTGCACGCGAGAAAGTGTAACACCGGAACACTAGATAGAACTACAGAGACATATGCACTGTAATGTACGGATACACGCGACAAACTGACGAAAGAATTTCACAGTATCCATCGGTCTAGTAACTCACTAACCTCCAAGATAGAAGATCTGCCACTCAGGTCCTGATAGCGTGTTTGGCTGCACGTGTGTCTGTCTCGGATTGCTGTAGCCGTGATAGTGCGCAGGGCAATAATGATACGTTTTTAAAACTGCCCTTCAATTTCACCCCAGACCACCACATCTCCATCAAGGTCGCGCGCAGAGCCAGAAGCCGGCATGGATAATCTAATCTTATAAATCTAATAAAAAGTTCTAAGGACACTTATCAATTGTTGATAGCGACGCTGGATGTATATCAACAATCGAACTTCCTCCACTGCAATTCTTACATTCCCCATTTTCCAGTATAAACAACTTTAAGTTAACCATTAATCTGATATTACTATGGGGCTATTCATTTTTATCGCATATCGCACGAAAACAAAATTTGACTTACAGGGAGGACAATTTTTTGCTACCTCGGTATAAATTAAAGGAAAGACAAATAGGTGACACCAAAGCAAGGCTAACATAATTTTTTAAAATAATTCCATGTTTTAGAGGGTTCAAATGAAATGTTTATTTTTTATTACGCCCCCCTAATCGCCGCCACTGGTAGAGAGATTATTCCCTAAACCGGTTCCACAATTACCCAGGAGAGGATTCGTCATTCATTATTTATCGAACAGCTATTTGTTCCTCTTGACATAAGAAATATTTTGCTTCATTATTTATGATAACAACATAAACGTATGAAAGAAAAATAGCTATTTTGGACGGGTGATACGCTTTACGTATATTATGCTAAGGGGATGCTTAAGTGGAGAGGGATGGAGGCTTAGCCATATCAATATTTAGGGCTAAGCCTCCACCTAGTGCTTTAAAATTAAGCTCGAAAGAAATAAGAATTAACTTAAATACATTAGTCTTATAAAATTAATTACGACTTCTGTTTTTTATTTAAAATATCCAGAAACATTTCGTATTTAGCATATGGATAATTTCTCAAATAAATATATAATTATTGGCCAATTAAAATGTTTAATACGAATCCTCATAGATAGAACCAAAGTTCGTTAAATAAATTTTTTATTATAAAAAAAGCACTTACCACGTGGAGGACAAACATTTTATTCGCTATTTTCAATAAGAATGTGTTTATTTCTGCTGAACAATAAGGTAGTCCTAAATCCCAAGAATAGTATATTCACTAAAACTTCATTAACTATTTTGTGACGAGTGGGCACAAATTTTAATGCCTTTGATCTCCTGCATACGGCGGAAAAGGGTTCAACAAACTCAGAATTCCGGAGTCAAATACTCGTCAAAACAGGGGTCAGGAATAAAGTCTTGGGCACAAGTTCAGGATCAGAAACAGAAAAAATATTGTAGATGCGAGGTGATGTTTCGGCACCCTCTTTCTCTTTTGGGATCTTAAGTCTGAAACAAAATTACTTAGGTCACATACATTTATGAGTAATTGAATTAAAGGCTACTTAGAGCATACAACACCATTTTCGAGCGGTGGCTTCCATACCGCATTGTGATGAGGTAGTTCTGGATGACAGGTAAGCTCACCGGTTGTTGTACAGCATGAAATCGGTAAAAGATTCACTGCACTGTGCAATCTGCGAAGTCCACGGCGACTCCGCATTTATACACGATTTTTCCCGAGTCCAGGTGCACACGGATCAGCGACACGGTAGCCATGAAAAGCACAGTACCTGCTCGACCTCGGAGATGGAGTACGCTATGCTTTGGATTCCAACGATCCGGTAGGGATATTGATATTGCGCATCATACCCATCCTGCATTCCATTAACATTTCGACGGCCAGTACAAGGTTTGACGAGTTGCCAGAAACTTGCCACACCGAACAGCTCCACTCACCTACTGTCTACGCAGAAATGTGAGTTTACGCTATCACATCTCCTCAACGGATTGGTCGAATGAAATGAAATAGTCATCAAATTAAAGGAAACATCTTGATATTTAACGTAGTTGCATTAAATTTTTATCTGTGTCAACGCAAATTATGCGAAAAATGTCCGGTTTTCTCGTATTAATTTTGAACAATTGTTTTGTAGAAAATAGTCATTGCATTAATTTTTATATACGATAGATATGCTCTTTGTAAACACTTTTGACAAGATTCATGATTTTATTTCATGTTACTTTGTTTCTTTTAAATTCTGTGGGCCTTCTTTAACTTTGTTATCGTTCACCTACAAATTCCGTTCAAAGCATCGTCGGCATCGTGAAACAAACGTTTAAATGAATTTCATGGTGTCAAACACATAAACACACTTTATAATTTGTTATGAGTGGATATTCGTTTGCGCATCTTTGTTCCGCGCTGTCGGTCTGCAGCACAGCTGGAGCCACCTCTCACACCCTTCTCTTTCAGTGAATATCGAACAAATGTTAGCTCTCTGTAGAGAAATCTCTCTCCTGATTCATGGAAAAATGCATATAAAGTACAGAAAACATATAAAATTATTTTTGGGAAAAAAAGAACATATTAGATGATTATTTTGAACCAATAGTTGTCAATTACAGCGGTAACGTGAACATTCGCCCAGGAGAAAGAGAAAAGATGTGCACTGCAGACAGCGAAAAAAAGAACTTATCTGCCGTACATTTGGAGTTAATGCAACAACTAGTGCGGGAGAAAAACGCTACGGGAGAGAAAAAGTTTTTTCCTCTACAAACCACGGTAGAGAAGACTATACCTCTGTATTATTTCTAATTGTAAAAAATGATTCAGTAATTATCGTAAAATTGATTTTTAGGTAGTAATTGTTTTTTAAATTGCAAACCCTAAAGATAGGGAATTACAGTCCACCACAGAAGTTTTGAAACGAATATCTTCAACTGTGCTTATGTGATTTTTTTCCGGTAGAAAATTTAAAAATTTTAAATTTAGGAACAGAAAAAAATCGTGAAATAAAAAAATTAAATGAACAATTTTTACCTCTCATGGTATACCTGATTTTGTAATTTTTGTCGTCATTATAAAATATTATCTTTCCATGGTATGAAAAATGCGCATATGTATTATATCCCGAAATTCTAGCTCCTCGATAATCTACATCTTTCCTTTCCAAGTCCTTCCGCAAAAAACCCTGCATTAACATGGGCTATAAAATTAAGGTATTACATACATATTCATTTTTTTAAAAACTAAACTAACTCTTTAGTTTACTGAAGTTAATTGCGTACGTACAGTAGATTCTTCTCGTCCGAATACTTCGAGATCTATTCGCAAAATGAATCAAGAGATTTTAAATTATTGAACAGAGTGTTTGACATGACCGACGCATCTAAACCAGGCAATAGTCACTATTGAATTATTTTTATGATCCTCGGAAAGAAGGCAGTAAAAGAAGCCAATTATCTTCGTCCTACTTGATCTTCGTATTTTTTTTTCTTTTTTTCCAATTTAAATCGCATTCGCAAGTCGGATTCTCGAAGAGAGCCAATTCACACGACGATTCCGGAAACAGATACGTGAATGCGATTTAAAATTTAGTCATGCGGCAAGTTCTATTGCACTTCTTAATTAAATTTCCCACGAGGTTTAAAATGCTAGAAATCGATTCCCCAAGCCAAAGGAAGATAGGATAAAATATATGCAAAACATACAAAATCCGAACCCGACTCATGATAACCTCTTTCAAATACTGGAATCCTCAACGACTTGCCTTCTGAACAATTGATTCGCGAATCGGATTCCCTGATCGACGTGTGAATGGGGTGAAAGCTTGAATAAGTGACATACTGCCGTCGGAAAGTCTGTCTGGACTGCGCGACCTCGAGGTCGGCCGAACCATCCGGACTCCGAACCAACCGAGGTCGAATCAGAGGGTGTCAACTGTAGTTACGAAAATAAGGAACATACTTAATTCGCTTAATAAAATAATATAATATTAATAAATTGTCTGCTGTTGTCAATACATTTTTTGAAGTTTTTAAACCATCGTCTGATGATATGAATCTCCTTAACTTTTATATTTTAATCACTGTAAACAAACTTAACTTAATACAATTTGTATTTCACTGTCATGTTTTGGCAGAGTTTTTTGTACATTGAAATGTCCTTTTTTAGTACTTTTTTGCATTCAACCGTCAGTTCGATGGAAATAGTTCATTGTACGTAAATTTTAGCATTATTTTGTTTGCAATATCTGTGAACACTTTTGATAACGATGTTTCCATGGCGGGGACTACTTCTGCCAGTAACAGGTCGACATTTTCGTTTATTATCCTGTTTGTTGCTTCACCTGCAAGTCAAATCATGATAGAGTGCAACAAATATGAAAAAAATGATGTAGATATGAGGGAGGAAGTGACGAGGAGTTACCTAAAAGTCTATCACCATTAAACAAGTTGCTCATATGGAATTTTGCTTTACCAATATTCAGCTTTAGACCCATTTTCTCGAATTTTAAATATTCTTTTCCATCTCTCTGAACTCTGTTGCCCTTGAGGTGGCAATCACATTTGTAGTTAGCTGAAAATAGAACATAAGTTTATGTCATAAACAAAGTATTAAAATCTATGCCTTAAGGACACAAAGAAGTGTACCAGACTACTACAACGGGTCTAGAAAATAATAAATCATATAAAAATATTTATCTAAATTGACTTACAAAAATTCCCAGTAATTTCTCCTTTTCCAAATATATTTATTATAAGGATATTCATACGTAGTTGATAATCTCCCTGAAAGTTAATTCTCGGAAGAAGTAACTTGAAATCAAACGTGTCTTGCTCCAGATTTGTCCTAACAAATAATTGATTCAATTTTATCTTCTGGATGAATGATCCAAATTTATAGTTAATAAAACATGCACTTAAATTGAAATTTAATTATAGTTCTAGAACTATAAAGTAATGAACAACATTACCCGACCAGGAGAAGTTTGGGACCGGAATGAGAGAATAAAACCTGCACTAAAAGTCTTGCGAGTTTACTCAAAGTAAATGTAACCTAAGATTTAAAAAAATGATCATGACCAATGTGTTCATTAGTTCACTGTCAATTAGCAGCAGTAAATTAGTAAATTGTCTTACTCTTCGTCATAAGCAGTTTGAAATTGCTCTCTTGATTAATGAATTAATTAATTGAAAACATTGTTTCAAAAAATTTAATAAAGCAAACTAACTGGTTTGTCAACCGTAATAATGAAATTAAGTGAAATTTATAACTATGTTTCCTACAACATATAATTTGTTAAAATTGAAATTATTAATTGAATTGTTATTTTCAATATGTATTCATGATGTGTGTTACTACACTGTAATTGCATGGTAAACATTTGTATTTTATATTTTGGTATATTACCGATCCCACGCTCAAATGAATGTTCATCTATGTGGAAATGTATTGTAGATTTTGTACTGCATACGATGGTAAATAAAATTAATAAATAATTATGTATTACGAGTTTAACTGATTTGATTTTGGTACAATGATTGCGCACAATGTAGCCCATGCTTTTACTACGCCGTCGTCCATAACGGTAATGATAAGTGCATCTCGCTGTTCGCATATATTCCAATATTACTTAAATTCGTAGAATTTGGTAATTCATATGCATCAAATAGTATACATATTACGCAGAAGTTGGTTAGGTAGCTATATTGTATTATTTTCGGTCAAGTTTCTTGACTTTGAGTATAGGGGTTAGCGTGGCCGACAATATAGTAAGGCATGGGTTCGACGTGGCCAGACGTCATGAAAGCAGTGCTGCGTGATTGCCTTCTGAACTAATGCTATTCTATGGCTCGATTAATAATGTGACCAGCGATGCAGCCAGTTACTGTCGGCCAACACAACGTAGGCAGGCTGACATGATGTCACCCGAGCCATTCTATTTCGTTGGCCACGGAAAGAGGCATCGTAGACACAGACGTACCTCTAATTTGGTAGCATCTAGTATTAGAGGTTTAATTTTTTTTGTTTTTCTAGTGATTCCAATAGCGATACTTCTTCATTGAAGGACTGAGTCCTAGAGTTGGCAATTGGTCGGATAATACTATGCATCACTTGAGTTTATTCTACTTTTAATGGCATAATGCTATGTCATAATTAACTATTCTCCTAACTAAATATACTTCTTAAAATATTATTTACAAATTCTACATTTAAGTGGTTTGAGGCAATTTGTGATATTATTGAACAACTTGTAATTATCTAAGTATAATATTAAAAATAAAATGTCGATAAAATATAATTATTGGGCAAAAACTACTTTAATTCTTCAATAATGAAGTTTGGAGCTCCAAAAGCTTTGATATTGCGGATAGTGGCTTCAAATAGCGCTCCCGCTGGTCCTCGGCTCAGCTTGATCTCATCCAATGCCACTGGATCTAAAGGTGGAACATCCAACTCAGGAATTCCTGTCAGCAAGAAAAAGAGAAGGGAGAACTCGTAGATATAAAGAAGGAGAATAAGGGAAGATTGAGTATCCTGTATCAATTTACAACATTACACAAGCGAGCGTGCTGTTATTTATGTGGTATCTTTCTAGAAAGTTTAATACTCTCAAATTGTAATGAAAATTGTTTCATTATGTAGCTCTTGGCTCAAATATGAGCACAATTGCAATTTTATTGTACACCGATGCACTACACCACTCTAAAAATAGGTGGGGGAAATCCGAGTTTGACCTACAAAAAGGCATAGGATTACCACCATCAACAGCAACGACATCGTGTTCTTGAAATCTGGGACATACTTACGCAGGAGCCTAGTTGAGTCGAGGCACCTAAGAGTATCTGGGGAAGCAACTCATATATGAATTTGCTGGGGTGAAGCCCCACACGAAGACCTGGGAGTACAGTTGCTGGCGAGTGAAGCAAGACGATAAATAAACAAGGCGTACTCCAAAAATGTAACATGTTGTATCATACAGAGCTAATAATTGTTTTTGAAAACTATTTTGTCCAATTATAATAAATGAGTTTTATTGATACAGCAAAATTACATTGATAGGAGATTTATAGATTTAAAATACAAAAGAAAACAGAAAAAATGACCCTGGAACATCGAGATCTGTACCTTAATGTGTGTTTGAATCCACTTACTTTTCAATTCACGCAAAATGAAGCTCATTGCTTTTATACAAAAAATGTTTCTTTTTTAAATCTTATGATATTGATTAATGCCAAAGAAGATGAAATATAGAAGGTAAATGTAATATGAAAAAGTCAAACTGTCCAACAACAGTTCATTGCGGTTCACGGAGAATTGAGCTCTGCAATTTCTTCACCTCCGAACAACGAGAGTGTGGCATGGACTTACTGTGGTAACGTCTCAACCAAACTAAGGAAAATGAACGCGCCTCCGCAGCTTATCTTTACCTTCAATCGTCATATCAACACGATTTTGCTATAACACGTCCTGACAACAATTTTCGTACTACATTCATTTCAAAAATATAGTCCAATGTTTTTAACCCATTTAGATACCTCACAATTACTTCATGAGATTTCAGAATGAGCTATCGGAGCTCCGCTCCAGGGTTATGTGTATGACATTATGATACGCTCTGAGGGATGCGCGCCTGGTTGGTTATGCAACACACAATACGCTCACGTTAGGAGGGTGGGATTCAAGAAAATTAATGCTTTTTTTCTCGGCGAGCTTGATATTGACTGAGCTTGTTGTTGATTAAGGTCCGAGGACAATATTCAATCAAAAACGAATATTCGTCGGTTTATCTAAGACCAATCCCTTGAGTTTGCCTACAAAATGCCAATGCCTCAAGACTACGTGTCTACATCAGTCTAAATACAATTTAATGCTATCTGTCGTTGGAACTAGTCTTAATTGTAAGTACATTTAGTTTAAAATATCAGAG
>NNCF01125986.1:147064-160140 GCA_002313205.1 Laupala kohalensis | reverse complement strand
TTTTAAAATATATGTGAGCAAATTAATCGTAAGGAAAATAATCGTTCATTCGTCTAAACTAAAAGGCACTCACACAAAAGTCACATGAATCATATTCCATCTCTACATTTCAAAATATTAATTTTCATTAAATTAAATGACGTTACTTTCGGAACGACCTTACAGAATTTGGAATTACGTGGATTTGTGATTTTTGTGAACTCTTCGTCTCATTTCTGGCGCGTTAAATAGTTATAATAATTTTCATCAGTAGTTGCCTGATTATGGCCCACTATGAGAGTCAAAGCGTAATAAATAATATTTAATTGAAAATAAAGTGAGTCTGTGAAAGTAAGGGAGTTTAATTTAATAATTTATTATAAGATCTACAGACGTAATTACAACATATATTAAATTTCATAAATTTCTTCTTTTTTACAGAAAAGTTCTAATAGGCTGCACGTTTCATGATTTTTTTCTCAAAAGTAATATTTAAGATGTTTTTTGTAATTTCTTTTGAACGTTTACAAGTATTAGAGGAGAGAAAAAAATCGTATACTAAAACACGCTTTTAGCCATATTTCAATCCAGTGACCATCTAATAAGTTCAGATTTGAGCAAAAGTCTCATTTTGGTAGCAGTTTTACGTTAGTCGCAAGAAAAATAAAATTTGAGAAGAGGTCGATTCTTCACATACATCCGGAATGAACATTTCCAATCTTTCCAGACCCGGAGTATGAAAAATGTGCGAGTTAAAGGAAAAGGACTCTCTCTCAAAATTTTCTACCCTCGGTCTTGGCTCATGTCGGTCCTAACTAAATAGAGCCGTGAACGAAGTATTTTTTTTCCAAGTTTTAGTAATTTTATGCTTTTAATTTTTCGCAAACATGGTAATTTTATAACGAAAAGTATCGCATAATTGAATAAAATGATGTAAAATATATATAAGAATGAATAATTGGAGAAGCAGTAACTTTAAAACAATACCTTTTAGGATAACAATACTTTTCAAATAATGAAAAATGTATTGACATTCATAATCTATATTTTTATGAATTTTTACATTTTAGTCTTTCATGACTCGGAAAACCTAAGTTTTTGGATTTTTCTCGTGTTAACGTAACACAAGAGGGGGGAACGAAGTTAGTCCACGAAGAATGCAGTTAATTTACATACTTTTTAGTTTTATATTTTTCTAATTTTTTTCTGTGGTAATCACAGTGAACTATTTGTTAAACCCTGATAGCAAAACTCCTTGGCTTTGAAATCACGTTAGAAAAATTATTTTTTTCAAAAATGTTCAGTCCTCATAATCCTTTTTAGATAGAGTTCCACCTTTGGCAACTAATTCGAAGTGCGGGAATATTTACACAAGGACGGTTAGAAGAGGACAAAGTGTTTGAAGTAAAATTAAGATGATGACAATCTATTGAAAGAACAGAGAAACGATAGCGAAAAGTGAATAAATGTGCCATGGGTTGATGCGAAACCCAACATTGAAAACACAAAAGTGGACTTGAAATCAACCATAAATGTTGCCCGATCGCTCGTTTGGGCAGGAGGCTTTCGTTTACTACATATTTTATTCTGATTATACCACGATGCCCGGCAATCTCCAATTTGAAATGTAACAAATTTCCTATTAATGTACAAAAATTAAAAAATAGAGATACAATTGAAATTAAATGAAAATTTGAACGATTATTTGTAAAGAACGGTGAGATAGAAAAACCTACAAAGGCCTATTGAGAAAGCAGCACTTTTCAAACGGTACCATTTCCTATACTTTAAGTGAAACAAATACTTTATTAAGAATTTCACATATATTATTTTCTACACACTTACAATAACTCATAATTAAAATAAGCAAATTCATATTATATCATATAATTTGGACTTAACTGGGATAGATAAAAGGAATTATTGTTTACAATTTTTAACATTTTAACATTTTTAAATTATTGGAATATGATTATAGATTTGAAAATGAAGAGTACATAAAGGTAAAATTCTTCACCATGTTTGGTTACGAAGACGTCATAAATTCACCGGTTGATTTTTCTCCTTTTACCCATTTAAAACCAACATTGTGAAAATCTTATCTTTGTACATTGTTCCAATTATAATGGGTAAAAAATAGTGCTTACATTATATTAAAAATCATTAGACTTTGGACATTTTATCAGTCACAGTATTCTATAATCAAAAACTTTTACATTTTGATGTAAATCAAAAGTGTCGAAGGTCAATATTTGTATCTTTCAAGAGATTTGAACTTCTGGAGCATGTGAAGTAAAAGTGAGGTTTTACCTGAGAGTAGTTTTGGTCTCAATATATTGATAGAACCATTGATGCAAGAATTGATATCGGGTTCGCTGCGTGAACACACACTAATGTAATCAGCTGAAACAAAAACAAATTGAATTTATTATTAATTTACAAAGGAAATATTTCTTTATACATGTACAAGTTTCGGCAGAAGACGTACTACATTAGAATGTGGTCGGCTAACATTCTGAAAAGCTATGAATATATTTTCAGTCAACTTTAATTGTTGTCGAAAAAAATATTTTGAGACAATATTTTGGAATCATATTTAAAACATTTGTAAATTTAATTCTTTTCCTTCGTCATTGTTATAATATTACTTATCAAAATAAAATTCATATTACGAAAACTAATAAGAGAGAAAAATATTTTAGGGAACATTTTCTGACCTGATATTCGCTGTAGGCTAATTCACCCTTTGCACTCCCTGTTCATACCAAACTAACCTTGCGATCAATATTGATAAAATAGGAGTTAAAAACTGACACGTGAGGAACGCCCCAGAAATTAAGCGTTACTTTTGTGCGTAATTGGATGGAGAAAATCACTCAAATGAAGTTTTGTTCTACTGAGAATTAAAATGTGTTGACGAATTTCAATATTTTTCTTTTTTTCTTGCCTTTTTGAAATAACATTAAAAACATACGTGTTTATAATGCTCTCTTATCCGCCGTGATGAGAAGAATTTCTCTGGAAAAGGTGGTACTTCACGTCGCGTCCGACTACACTGATAATATAATAATAATAATAATAATAATAATAATAATTTATTAATCTGCAAATGAGCATTGCTCGGTGGCAGATGCAAAACGTAATAGACATAATAAGAATATACATAATACAATAATGTGAAATTTAAAAAAATCTCGTCCAAATATTTATAAAGTTCTCACACACGGAATAAAATGCTTAGAAAAATTAGTACACAATAAGCGAGAAAGATAATACATCTAAGAAATCAAAAAACTAAAATAGGCCCATATGTGTGTATATTCGCATACGTACAGAAACACATTTTCACTTACGAACAGATACAGACTCTCACTCATACGCACAAGCACGCTCCAATATACACACATACGAGTATACCATTACTCCTCCTATAACCTTAATGTAAAAATAATTCCTATAATATAATTAAAAGAAATTAATGACTATAAAAAATAACGCCAAAACAGGATTGCTGTGAACAGTAACGCACACTTCACATCACTACACTACACTACTCTGCACTGCAATTCTATTCGCTCTGAGCATATTCACGTGACCATACCTTTATGTGTACCTACGGTCTACCTGTTCGAATTACCTGGTCAGGTGAACATGAACAATGAAGAACCAAATAAAAACGTGATTGGTTGGAGAATTTCATTCATTGTGAGTCAAGTTTGAAATGTGATTTAATTTTAATGCTACATTGTGAATTATAATATACTATTCATTCCTTTTGTAGTGTCCCGTTTACGTGGTTAATGCTGAATATCAAACCGAGTGAAACATGCCTAGCAATTATTGGGGAAAGAAGTGCCTGACACATTATTAAGGTCAATAAAATGTGCTTGCTAAATAAAAGTGAGTGTTCACATTGTCATACAGAATATTGGTAACATACAAATTTCCGTACGATTTTATTGAATGGGTTTGGCTATTCTGATTTTCTCTTCGGTTGCAAGCAAGGGACCATCCATTAATTCCGATGAAAGAGTAAAACTTCTTTATGCCTCTTATCTAGTTTCTATTTAGAATCAGCCCTTTGTGAAAGAGAAAAGGAAGTAAGATAGATTTGGAAAGTAGGTTGCATGTCTTTACTGACGCCAAACTGATTAATGATATATAAAACTGAAAAATTGTTTCTCGGTCTGTGAATGGATTATGACAAATTTTACACTACTGGGGGTTGAATTGTTGTAATACAAGAAAATTGGATGAACTAATATTCTGTATGATAATATAAATTTGAATGTTTACTTATAATTAACTTTTATTTAGTAAGACTATATTACTTATATTTTATTGACCTGAATAATATGGTAGATATTATTTTCCCCCCACNATTTTACACTACTGGGGGTTGAATTGTTGTAATACAAGAAAATTGGATGAACTAATATTCTGTATGATAATATAAATTTGAATGTTTATTATTACTTATAATTAACTTTTATTTAGTAAGACTATATTACTTATATTTTATTGACCTGAATAATATGGTAGATATTATTTTCCCCCCACCTACTTCAGATTACCAGCATGGTCAGATGCATCAGAGCTGTCATTTGTTAGGACTCAAGTAGTCAAGTAACATTCTTTTTCAAATGTCTGAAGGAGCATTTTCAATGTTTTTTCAATGCTTCTACCTTGAAACGGAAAAGGAAGAAGAAAAAATTAATATAAAATCAACGCATCTTTTAGTGGTCTAAAGTACGATCCTTCACATATGTGGTTTGCTAGGTCCGATTACGCAAAAAAGATTTCATTCACCATTCTTCCACTATCTACCGGTTACTGGGCAACTCTGTTAGAGCTGGTTACTAACTGTGTTTCCACTAACCAACCGATAAATCTTGAGCGTTTCAACTCCACGCTTATCCATCGGGTACGATGACTCCCTGTAGCAAACCAAACGGTGTTGCCATTTTTGCGAGAATTAACAGTGAAGCGCTTCCGAAAGATGAAACAAAGGAGGCGGTGACCCGTTCTTTTTACAAAACACCAGATACTGCCACGCAAAATGTTACACGCAAGCTTCTGTGTCATCGAGGAGCGGACTGAAAATGAACGAATCTCGAGGGAAATATTAAGTGAAAAATAATAAAAACATGACGATTCTCCAAACCGTAATGTTTTCAAGACATCAAAAACAGTTATCAATTATTATTTTTATCTATTCTTAAGGTATTTACTTTTCAATTATTCATATGTATAAGAAAAGTATAATGAACGTCCGAAGAATAAATCGAGATCTTTACAATAATGGTGTGTATGTGATAGATTTTTGTTTATTCTATAGCACACAAAATAATCAACGTATCCGAACCAAACTGGAATTTGGTTTGAGTACATTTGGAATGGAGACCCATTTCTGTAAACTCTTTGCACACTCTTTCTGTCGCTGTAGACACGTGGGTGTTTACTCGTGTCAGCAGAATGATACTGCCGCACACAACCGGAAAAAGAAGGTGAACTGGGGTCAACGTTGACATAAAATACTCTACACATTTTTGTACAAAGAAAAAATACTGTGTTATATCATATTTTCATCCCAAAATACATCTAATCTGTTAATTTCATTAAAATCGTTAGAGCCGTTCTCGAGATAATGTTTGACAAATACTTAGGTACATAGATACAATTATTGCTCGCTTAATAGCATAAGATAATAATTATCCTCAAGTTAATCCAGTTTAAAAAATTAAGGTTATTGGCAGCCTCCACGGTGTCCATATTTGAAGTTCACTCGCCCCGATAATGCGTATCCGCTCATGTATCGGTCGGTTAAAGATATCTCTCCAGTAGCGAAGTGTTCCAACTAATAGAGCGTGGTGAAAGACAATGTACCATTACATTCTGGTGAAAGACGCTATTAGGAAGACTAATTTATTTACCAGGATAATATGGCAGATAGTACTTTCCCCAATCTGCTAGCAATAAGCAAGTTTCACTCAGTTTCATATTCAACATTTTACTACGTGAACAGGGCATCAAAACAGTTATGAATAGTACATGATAATACACAATGGAGCATCACATAACTCTAGTATAATTCCCTATGAATATTATTTATAGCAGAAGTGCGTCAGAGCTTTCAAATATGAGAACTCAAGTAAAGCAAAATCCTTCTCAGTTACATCAGTCAAGTAGCGTCTTTTCTTGACGTAATTTTTAAATCCTGTTATCTCGGAGAGTAAAAGGTGAAAGATGAGTTAAAGGGAAGCGTCAACACACCTTCTAATGCTCTAATGTTCATTCTTATTTCATTTGTGGGATTTGCTCCGTCTGGTTACGGAGAAAAGGAACAACAAATCTAGGGGAAATTACCGTATTAATGTATATAATTATTATTTTTATGGAAATTATTAACGCAATTCCACGAGAGAATTTAATTTGAAATAATACTGTCATGACAATTCATCGATGGAGGTTTCACGCAATAAAAAATTTTGTGCCAAGTATTAACCATAATTTTATGATTAAACATTACACAACGACATGGAAGCAGCTTATCTCGTAATTTGGCGTGTAATACTTATATTTTATTGTTATTACTTCCGTGGTCAAGAGAAAGTATTTAAATCATTTGAAATGATCTGGTATTTTGACATATGTCTTCGTCTTGGAGATTCCCGATGCAAACATTGCTTACTGAAATTCATTCAATTGCTGAATCGTCCGTTTGACTTTGAGCCGTAACGGGAGAATTTCATTCAAATGTATTGGAAACTCACATATTTATATTAGTATATGGACATTTGAAACTATTTGCAAATAAGGTTATTTCTTAGTAATGCCACAACGCATTCCCAAAATTGGCTTCAAAATTGTTTTGAAATGCAGCATACTACTAGATTCACGATATGTCTAGTAAGTAAACTCACACAGAACTGAGCCTTACGAACACTCGTCACCATGGTTCATAAGGTCATACATACAAGTAGATGAAAGAAATTGTTTTCAATCGCAGTTATAGTAAGAAGCGGAGTAGTAGTGATAGTGTTGTAGTACAAATTTGTGATCGATAAATAAAAAAATTAATTGTTATAAAAAAATAATTTGTCAAAAGTACGTATGTGAAACTGCAGTATTATCATTTCTTGGAAACAATATTTTTGAAATATTCTTTAGATGCAAATATTTTAACTAGCAAATGACTAATTTTTTTAATGGGGGAGGGGCGTATGTCTTGATTTTACCTTGGGTGCAGAAATGTTAACTCCGACACTGTCTTTGAGCTCTTGATTGGAATTGATGAGAGTAAACGCTGCCTTTTGAAGAGTTAATAACTTTGTCTTCCATGAATTCGTATGTAGTTTGGAACTGTTGTATTGACAATAACTTTTTCTCGTGGTCGCTCAAGCTACCAAGAATGAAGATTATTACAGGAAATTATTATTTTGTTTGAATAATTTTTATGTTAGACAAGGAAGATAGTCATTCAAAACTTTACATTTCCTAAATGTTGTATATAACCAGCAATATTAATACATTAAATTAAAGAATATACATTTCCTCTTCAAAATATCATTTCATAATGTCAATACATGAGTCTGATTCTGCTTTTTTGTTTGTTTGTTGATAAATATTTTGTATTATATTTATATATTTTCAAATTTAAATATTTTGAAATAACATTGTTCATTATTTATTGACACCTGATAAGGACTTACGTGCAGGGTGAAATGTTATTAATTTCTTAGAGGATAAACACTGAATCTACTTATGTTCGTATGTCGAATATTTATCACAGTAGTAGTAAAGACCATAACAGTACATTTTTAAGTTCAAAATTGCAATTATGTAGCAGTAAATTGAATTTTCGTTCATTTGAATAATGTATATGTTTCTCATACGTCAACGACGTACGTAGAAGCACTGCTGAGGAAGATCATCCATAATTAGTCTACTAATCCTTTCAACGTAATATCGAACCATTTCCATGAGAACAAACTTCAAGGAAAAAGTAGTGAAAGAGAAGAGTTTTAATTGGTGCCTTTCATGCCTTTTCAAACAATTTCACAAAGTTTATGAAAAGAATATCAGTAAATGATGTATTTTCAAACCAAAAATCCAATAAAAATATTCGTTGAAATATTCCACCCCACCTGCCTCCGTTAGCGACACCCATGCTTATCTTCACACTGTGACTTTTATAAAAAGTTTTGAACTTAATACCCTATTCTCCTATCCCCTTTAAGAGGTGAGTTCCCCCATCGGGAGAAACCACAATTTCAAAAAATTCAATCCGTTTCGAAAATTTGTGGGTAAATCGTTTGAACGGTGTCAAAAATTGTATCGTGATGTTGATAAGTGTATGCAATACATTCAATTCAAAAATTTTGGTCCGACCATCTATCCCTTCGTTTCCCTGTAGGTTTACGAGGAAAGAACTCATATGGGATGTATGAAAAATCTATTTGTGACTGAGCACAAAATTTAAAATTGATAGCTCAAATTGTTTTATTTTTTAACTCATCTCTCAGTCCAATCCTGTATCCCTTTTAAGTGGATTCGGGTGGAATAGATATATTCAAGCCACAAGACGAACGCGACTTAATATATTTAAGGGTAAATCGCTCCTCCGAACAGAGCGAGATCAAGGGGACCAAGAACGTAAATGACCCTGGGGCACACTCGTTGGGTAAGCGATCCGTAACACTCGCTTGTCTAATAGGATTCACCTTCGAATTCACGAGTGAACACAACCTTGTTTCTACCAGAGTGCTGCGATTTACCAGAACGCGTGATTTGGTCAAGTCATCTACTAGAGCGTACTTTGTTGTCCTTGTACATGAAACGTGGTTATCAGAAAAAGGGGTTCTTTGATCGAATTGATAGGATGATACAAGTAAAGAAGCTTCTAGTTCTCCACGAGGTCATAGGCATTTATTAACAGTTTTTACAATATATTAATTTTTTACGACACATAATTTTCCACTAGTATTATTCCTGTTATTTGTCCTGGAGTCTTCTAACACGTTACCCTTCCACAGAGGCAAACGCACTGTATTTTCATGTGTAGTTACGTTTCTAGTGTCACTCGCTCGTTTTGTCCGCTATTAAAAGGGGTTCTAATATAATATTCTAAATTCATATGTTAGTTTCCATATTTCTCTACTCTTGTGATATTAAATTTTCACTTCTGTTAATTTCAAAAATTAAATAACACCGTGAAAACCCACAAAAGTACACATAGTTTTCAATATCGTATGCTAATATGCATGTAATGCACATTATTTTAAAATTCAGACAGAAGATTTTATAGTTCATTGTTTTTTTTATTTGTGTGTAATGTGTATTTTCCTTCTTCCTTTTTCAAGACCTTTGAATTATTTGGATTTCATATCACTTTTAGGTTATGTACTTGAAAACCATGTTCATCGCAACTTTCTTATGTTCTTATATATTTTTGCTTCCACGATTCGGTCACGTAGATTACATGTTCAGTGGATTCTCCTTCCGCCTCACATAACCTCACAATTGAACTCTGGTGAACTCATCAGTAAGTTTCATAGACAACAGAAACGTGAGTGAATATTTCATTTGTTTTTCAGCTTTTGTTATACATCAATATTAACAACACTTTGCGTATTACTTGCAACAACCTTTAAGAAGAGTTCTTTGATATTTGAAACAATTTCATCGTTTACTTTTTATGCTTTCCATGTCACAGACATTCCATAGAATTCACTTTTATTAGTAAGATGCCTGCATTGTTCGTAATTTCAAACACCGAAAGTTTCTATTTTATTACATTTCTTTTGTAAAAAAGTTACAACACTTTTTCGACACTTTCCAAATTGCAGTACTTAATAGGCTGAACTCGCTCTATTTTGATGCAAATCTCATACTCCTCCAACGAAACTCTCAAAGTCCAATTCTAGAAAACCAGAGTGCTGGCAATTGTTTCTTACTCAACTATTTCTGTGGGTCCCGCTCCATTATCGAATAAAACTGTTCCATTATCGTAGAAACAACAATCTATGAATGAACACATTTAAAACTAGAGATGCAAGAGAAAAGTTGCACATTTCCCTCCAGGTATTTTTATTACTTTCACTTTTGCAATAGTATGTTACAGTTACTACCTCATATAATAAAACAATAATGAGTATGATGCACAGTATGAGGGACAACGAAGTAAACTTGATTCTAGGGTTCTTTTTTTTTTTTTTTTTTCGTGGGGCTTTAGGGCTCGTCAACATCAAAGGTCATTAGAGCCCATCTAGGGTTCTAACGACCCCATAAAGATATTGGCCCCATAAAGAAACTAAAATCATTTTTAGTGTTTCGTAGCCACTTTTTGGAGACAAAATATGCCTCCAAATGTAGATTTTTTTCACTCAAATCTGGAGGCTTTCTCTAGGTCCATTTACAAGTCCAGTGGTAGATTAAAACAAACAATTCAAATAATAAACAAAGTAATTCTGTCCCTATCTAAAAAGCGGAAAGCGGACTATTTCTTTTCACGATACATTTCATACCGATAGTCAATACCTGATTTAGTTTATCTGTTCCGTTCGAAGTATGTCACGCCTTTCAAAGTTACAGTTTTTACGTGTGTACAATTGATTTCTCAACGTACCTTGGATGCTGTGCAATATACACAAATCCATTGTTCATTTTCTCCAAAACCCGATTTAATATTAGATCTCTGATGAATTTATTTATCAACGAGATCTGAAAAAGATGTTCTTCCCAGTCCACAAAATTAAATTCTTTAATATTAGTTTTTAGATTGTGATAAACAAACGTGATAATTTACGAAACATCATTTGAAAACTTTTTTATTGTATCTGTGACGTACCTAACAGTTGTCTGCAAGTACTTAATTAATACTATAAGTTGAGTACATAGTTAATGTACACATAACCGATTTACGGAAGGTGAATTAAATAAACAATGCAAGACTTACTAACTTTTATCGACGAACTATATATTTTGTGATTAAAAGTCTTACATTACTTATGTAATTTGGTTATATTATGAACGTTAATTGTAGTACAATTACAAAAGGTAAATTTAATTTTTTAATTTTCAGAAGACACGGATAGTTAAAGGCATTGTAATTAAATGTGTAAATATATTGTAATCGCCCAAGACATGTCATATGTTGTAATTGGTTTATATAAATGTATATTAATGTCATATCTTTTATTCCGTCCAAAACTATTTACGAGAACCTCATATTTCGAAAGAGTTTAAATATGCAAAATTTTGATTTACCTCGGTGAGTTTCAGTGGAATTTGTTCTTAGTAATTCGAATGGAATAGTTCACTGAAAACTATAAAGGTATTTCAGTAAATATTTATGAAATTTTAAATAACTGTTTCTTTTCAATGAATGTCCAGATATGTTAGAAGATGAGATCTAAAAGAAATTAGAACCCTGTAAGGAAATAGTCTTTCGTGTAAACTCTCCTGTCTAAAAACTCTGTGTGTCAGAAGGTTTTATGGTGAGTTATTTAACATTGATGTACTGTCTTAGATGTTTTTAAGTGTTTTGGACAGCTGTTAAAACGAAACAAATGTTTATTTTATTTTCCAAATTAGTTTCCTTTCACTTATGAATGAACGATTTCGTTAGATTATCTGATTCTATTGAATGTAAACTAAATATGATGTAATTTTGAATATTAAAATTCTTTCGAAAAAAGTTGTATTCCCGTAAATTTTTGGAAAGTGGTAATTTATTAAAAGCGGGTTAGAATTCATAGATACAAATTTCACATGAAAAAAAACAACAAAGGGAAAAGGTGCTCAAATAAGGCAAAAAAGAAACAAAATTGCGAAGCTTCAAGAAAACATCTTTCTATTTTTATATTTTATTGGGTTGCAAACACGAAAACACACATAATCAGAAGAAGGTAAAAATAGGCTGTTGTAATTCAAGATACCAAACATTACTACGTTACAAAAAAATGTCTATTGCGAGATACAATGTGTGTGTGTAGATGTTAAAAGAGCTGTAGATGAGAAGTAGGACAAACCAAATATTTTCTATTGTTGCAGATGTGCTTTCAGTCACGCGTTTTCTGATAGATGATAGGCTTACTATTCGCATATTAATTGCAAGCTGAGACAGTAATTGAAAGTTACTTAAATGTTTGATAAGACCGTGTATAAATGTGAAGAAAGGTTCATATCACATCTCACATAAATGAGAAAATGCGCTCTAAAAGATTAGTGAAAAGGAGAAGAAAGTTAATTATGGTCACGGTTGAGAGAATAAAAAGGGATAAAAATTTACCAAAAGAAAAGGGAAAAATGGTGCTTGAAAATGCCTTCTTCCTCTTCTAGAGTCTAAATCTCTCACAGTGGTATCTTTCCAAAGATCTTTAATTTACCCTAAGAAAAACGGTGTGCACCTAAAAATCCTAACCCTGATTATTAGAATTTATTTATATAATTATTGAAGTCGTGTCAGTAAACTTACGTAGCTCGGCAGCGACGCTGTTGAGGAGAAGAGCAAACAAGGTCCATGTCGCTAGCCTGGCGCCCGTCATTGTCAGATGGTCACGCGTCCTCCTCCTCGCTCTTTGCGTGCTGGTTTTACCAACGACCGACATGTCTGCAGAGGTCCTGGGGACTGCTGCCAGAACAACGTCTCCTGGCGTCGCAGCTGACTTGGAGCCCCCGTCGCCTCCTCCCCAGAGTGAGAGTGCTTATGGTGGGTGGGGGCACACGCACTCCGCCTCTCAGCAGCGAAGACGCTGGTTACGGCAACGGCGGCGCGCGGCGGTGGTCGGTACAATTTTTCGTTTTTACTTCGTCGAATACCAAAAATCTTTCATGCGATCTTGGGTGAAAGTTGTTAGGTCATTGGGTTAATTAGTATATTTACGTAGATTTTTAAGTATTCCGAGTTCTAGTCAACGTCGTAAGTCTACACGTTTCTCGCTGCGTGTATTTTGCAAATGTTTACTCTTATTCACGACACGGCATTATCTTTTGGGGCCAATCCGCTCATAGCATTCATACTTTTAGAATCCAATACAGGATAGTTCGGATTATTTGTATATCTCACCCCCGAAATTCATGTAAACCTTTGTTTA
>NNCF01125986.1:132762-143077 GCA_002313205.1 Laupala kohalensis | reverse complement strand
GGAAAATGAAAGATACCCTAGACTTAATAGCGTCGGGATCGAAAAGAACAAGAAGTGACCAAGGAAGGTCAGGAAAGAGAAAGGAAGGAACCTAACACAAGTACATGGAAGTAATGCCAGACTCAGCTCGGAGCCCCATGTTTGCCAAACACGTACTTACAAGATGTAAGTCCCCTGGGGGGCCCCCATGTTCTGAAACTGATCAGTAGGTTGTCGGTCCGATTGAGGTACACGACTACAATGTTTTCCCACAGTTAGAAGAAACCTGTTGCCATTCATCCCTTCCGACATTTTAGTCTATTTCTAATATTTCTGTATTCTACGTTTAAATTTAGTAAAAAAGCAAATCATTGGTTGTAAATATGATCATGCTACACACATCATTTTAAAATTTCAGTAGCAATTCCTATTAATTCATATAGTTGGCCGTAGCGTCACAAAAAGAAATATAGTTGGTGTCTACCCACACCGTTCTCCATCCCTCTCTTGAAGGGATCAGGGGGAAAATGCACGCTTAATATTAGCATTTCCTAAATTCATTTGTACCCAAATTTTATAAGGGTTTGCTCATATCGCTTTTTTATTTTCAACTAAAATTTAAAAAATCGCTGATAATTTAAGTTGAACCCTTTATCTCTGTCGAATGGTTGGAGGTCTCATCTCGTGACTCACGTCACAAGAAAGACACAGATTTACTGAACCTGAAGGGGCAATACGCTACTTTTAACATAATGAGTGTAGGGGCACGAGAGCAGGGCTTCTTCTACGACCTCCACTCATCCAATATATAAGATCTCCTGGTTGATTATGCAACACACACAACTCACTCGCCGAAAGGGTACGATTCGGGCAAATTTATGTTTTTTCTACTCTTAAGTTATGAAATTTTGATTATTCATCTACAGTGTGAAGCTCATAAACCGTGCATCACTCCTCTTATTTCGTCTTCGCTTTGTAATCATCATCCTGACCTGGACAGTTTGTTTGCTCATGACTGGGAAATACTTTTGTTTACGTTCATTGTTCTGAATCTAGTTTAAATATTAATTTTACCGTTTCATGTGACATTAAACGAAGACTTCATTGTCGCCTGTGTATATTGTTTACATTGAATTTTAGTTTCCATTTCATTGAGTAGAGAAAATATTAATCTACTTCAATCATTTCCCCACTCAGCGAGTGAGTGCTGTGTGTTGCATAAACAACCTGGAGATCTTAGAATTCATTAAAATAATTTAAGTGCACATGGTAATTTAAAGGAGAGCATTTAATCCATACAAAATTACACAAAATATTAAATTTGTACGAGGTATTTCAGAACTCGTATCACCACCGCTACGCTGTTGTATACAAAGAAATATCGTAAACTAACATAAAAATACTTAAGACATTATATTTTGGCTTACATTATATAATGTTGAAGTTATTAATAACAGAATCTCTCACCCGAAGTCGAGACTGGTCGCAGATTCTTATTACAAACAAATTCTGAACTTCTCCTGGAAGTTCCTATGGAAGTTTACTTTCGACTGTTTTAACTGCGCATAAACTAAAGTTTATAGAAAATTTTGAAAAATTTAATTCCTGAGATAATTTTACTATTAACATCCATTATATAATCAATACAAATTAATTTAAGACTAGACCAGTTTATGTAGAAAGAAGTTTTTAAACAACATGAAAATATAATTAATTAAATTTGAAGCACTGGATGAATAATTCACTAAAATACTTAACATCATGTTCAATGGTTCTATCGTTATGTTTCTATTAAAATTTGTTGCATCTGATGACGAATCAAAAGTGTAGTCGAAACATTGTGTTCTGGCGAAACACAAAATAAATTATGTCTATCAAATGGTCGTAAATCTTAAATTGTTTATCATTTGATAATTGATCTACAACGTTGAATATTAGAAAAGAAACAATACTAACAATTCTTTGACTCTGAAAAAAAAAACGTTTACACAAATACTGAACGGTATAAGTGCCTTGTTCTTTTACTGTCGTTAGCTGGTTTTCTATAATTTTTGGGAATTATGAAAATCACATCTTACGCTTACCCTCGTTTAAAAACATTATTTTCCTTTCCTCATTTTGAATAACGAGATTAAACTTGATTTTTATTCAACTTTTGTGAAGTGATTTTATTATTTAAAGCCTGTTTAAAATATCTCTGGAAGGCAATACATTACTTAAAATTACGGAATTACATGGATAGGTCAAGGATATGGCTTCATACAGTTAAAGTTCCAAGATCTTAAATAAGATGTTTTATCCCCATGAGGTATATTTAAGTGAATTATGAAAGGGAAGGGATCGAGAAACCAGGGGTTGAAAATCTTTCCATTTTCTCTCGAATAAGAAACTCTGAGTAGGCAACAGAAGGGTGGGTAATGCTGCTGAATAAAGATGAATATTTCGTCAGATTTTATGCAATGCCTAAGTTTTAATACTGCAGACTAAAGAAACCCCTGTTTATGCAACCAACCTTACTGAAGTGCCGCACGCGACGAAAAAGGCTTTTTTCTTATGGACGATTATATTAGAACAACATATACCGAGTGGACAAAAATTTCAGTAAAATTGTTTTGAAATATGTTATTATATTTGTTATTATAATTGTGGGAATTGCTGTAAATGTATTATATAGATGAAGTAAGTTTATCCCAATTTGTGTTTATTCTTTCCTCCAACAACTGCTTTGTCACCAGTGGTGTACGTAAGTGATGACGAGTTTGTTGAGTACCTCGGTACGTGAATACTTAAGTGATGGTGCCTCATTATACAAAAAAAAATACTCATAAATTTTATTTTTTAACCTAAATTTGTTATAACAGTAAAATGAAGAATCGCTGACATCCGTGTTATGTACCAATGGAATATCAATTTAATATTTCATGAACTAAAACACGGCATGCTGACATATTTGTGAGATAGTTGAAGATGCGAACCCCCACAAAGACTATCAGTTCGTACGACTTAAGGACATCACTTTTGGTCACATTTCTGTTTTTCTTTTTCCTCGTATCTCAAGTTATAAGAACTTGTTAACAGACCTAATACTACGAAATCTTTCAATTGAAATGTCTAATATACGCGATTTTTTTAAAAATACAATAAAAAAGTATCCAAAATTCGTAATATTGTAGGACGACCATAATTTAATTATACTTAATGTATTGAGGATATATTTCACTATTAAACCTTTCTTTATGGCCCAACCACAGAAATGAGAGACATTCGTAAATCTGAACACGTTTCTGTGGAACTATAGAAAGAGACTGGTATTTTCTATTCCTGGAACAATTACCACACTTTCCTAATGTTTCATGTGCGGCATCGGAAACACAACGGAAAGTGATGCTTGGCACTCTTTGAGAGATTTAAAAAAGTTTGTTTGGGGTCAAAATATATCATGAGACTCTACAGAATACAGTCAGTAGACACGTGGTGACTTGAACATTTCAGAAAACGTTTCGCTGCTATTGTTCGTCGGGGAATATGTGCGTTCCACGCCGATCGAGAGAAATCTGACGGGGATCCCCAGAAGTGGCAGTAGTTAAGTTTCTACACTATGACCCGGCACCAACCGGGCAGCCATGCACTTCATGACGTCAGTCTCTGGAACGGTTCAGGAAAGTGGTCGACTATATTATGTCACCAACGGTTTTAATGCACGAACCGAAATCAGTCTGAAAGATTGCAACTTAGTTAATATTAGTAGTACTCGCAGAGGTGGCTTCGCTACGCCCTAAAATTTTATTATTATATTGTAGTGTTAGGGACATTCTGATAGTTCAGTTGTGAGTTTGAGTCCCGGAAAAGGAATTGATGTTCTCACAATTTATAAATAGTATGGAAAGTATCGAGAATCCCCCAGCGATAAAAGACGAATAACGTAACAATTGAGAGAGAAAAAATTCAAGAGCGATCGAATCACCAAATTTTATCGCACTATTAGCAACGCATCTATGACACATTAAAGCAAGAATAATTGAGTTTTATGTAGAGAATCAATTTTGTATGAATGAAAAATTTGGCCCTCCAGATAGTGCGGAGATTGTATGTTAAAACTGTCATGTGGGAAATAAGTGCAAGAACTGATATTTTGTTCTGCTAAAACCGATAAATTCCTTGACATTACTGCACAACGAAGTTTTTAGTAGCGATTGAAGAGATTCATGGCAGATGTTTCTTTTTGTGGTAGGGAATTATACATTTTTCATTTATGTAAAAAGTCTCTCGTATCCCAATTTTCAACAGGGTCATGACCTCAGTTTTTATTACCTCCTTTATCAATCTACTTTCAATTATTTCCCTCACAATTCCCGAAATGTGTTTTTCTTTGACGTAAAGATTTGTTCTAGCCTTTTTTTTGCCATTAAATTTGAACAAATTTAACTTGCCGACGTTCCAGTCTGATAATTTTGGCCTTTGTTCAGGGCTATTTGCATTTCCTCACCTCATCTCTCTACTTGAAGTACCCATCTTGTTGGTCAGAGGCTTTGAGGGTCGTGCCCTGAACAAGGCTAAATAAATCAGGCTGAAATATTGACAAGTTGAATAAATTCGCGACGTAAACAAAAAACCTGTTCGAGTCAATAAATGAATTAAATTCTTCTATTTTAAACTAGGAGACAATTATACAGAAGGAGACTCAAATGACTTGGACCTTTCCGCTCTTCGATTACAAGCAGAGTCGTTATCGTCGGTGACCGCAGCGGCGCGGCGCAATGGACGCGTAATGCGCGCGCGTGCGACCAGCGAAAGCTGTCCTTCATGACGTCACAAGAGATCGTTGACTACTGCTACGGAGGCTGCGACGGAGTCTCTCTCGTGCACGAGGAAGCGGAGAGGGCGCTCCACGGCGACTGAGAGAAGGTTCCGCGAGGCCCTCCTTTGACAGTGTTATCTAATCGTTACGTGGCGCATACACGCGTGAGGCTGCGGGCGACGACAAAGCGACGGCGGTTTGTGGTGTGTGGCGACGCGGGGGCGACCTGTACCCTAAGTCATGTTTCTTTGCTTTGAGAATACTTTACTTACGAAAATACAATGAACGTAACCCACTGTGTTTATTAGTTTATTGTATAATACTTGCAGAAAATTACATTATTGTCCTTAACATGGTTATAGGTAGTTTGTAACAGCTTCCTAGACAATAAATTATTTATTTATTTATTTATATGTCGTGTCAACCTAACTGACTTGATGTTGGTACAGAGCGTGGGCTCAATGTAGCGAACGCTTGTACTTCGCCATTGTCCTTCAGAGTAACGACATTCGTACCTCTCGTTATGTTGGTAGGATATTCGAATTTCTGAAAACTTAAATCCATCGCCAATCTCAGACACCACGTGACGTGCTCTTGTGACGCTATTTTGTTCTTTCTGCATCGAGCGCATTGTACGAATATTACCTTGTCTTTGTTTATTGTTTTTAACAAAGTTCATTGTTTTTAACTAGTCATATTTTTTACTGCTATTAATATTTATTCGGATATTACTTAATTTCGTGGGAGTTGGCAATATGTGTTAGGCAGCCATATTGCATAATTTTCATCATTACATGACTTAGAGTATAGCGAGGGCGGCGGCGACTGGTGGTGGTGGTAGCGGACACTCTACGTAACAATGGACCGGGATGGATGAAAGCATCAGAGCAATAACGCAATTTCAGGATTAGAATCGAATGAGATTAAGCTGAGTCACAAGTGCAACGAAAGAGAAAAAAAACGACACTTTTATACAACAGTAGCGCCACAGGAGTTACGTACGTGAGAGAAAGTTTGAGTTGAATGGAATGGTACTATTTATTTTATTTGAGTTTGGAGTGTTGACCATGGTGAATGAAAATGTTTGTGTAGTTTATTTACGACTAAAAAATTGTTTTCACTTTTTCACCGTCTGTAATAATTTACCTATTGGAAAACCTACGGCATCCGTTAAATAATATGATTCTCAAAAAAAATTATCGGAAAATTTCATTATTTTAATTTTTACAATTCTCCACCTTACGGTATAATAATGAAGCAGAAAATGGATGAGAAATAAATATAATATTAATACGTATTCCGCAAGTCAATACGTAGTATCTGCTCACCGGGTTTTAAGTATCTGCTCACGCTCTGCATAGAGTAGGGAGCTTTTGCGACATACATTTTCTTGCTTTTATGTAATATTCTCATATTTTAATATGTAAATTCGAACCGTTATATCAGACAACTTCGTAATCCATGAAAAATTGATGGCATAATTTCTCCTCGGGTGAAATATTATTTTTTTAAATTTAATGCCTCAAAATAAAGAAAAAATTATATGCGATTATGTAATACTCATATATAATAAAACATATATAAAAATAAGGGATTCTACTTCAGGAAATCGCCAACTATTACAGAGGCGTTAGGCATTTGGAAGATGAAAATATATTAATGGGCTTAAGTAAAATATTTTACGGGCAATAATTACAAAAAAAAATCCTTTTATTTCTAGGGCGAGGTTATCTTTAATCCCCTTCTGCCCCTTCCATCGTATTGACGCTATTGAGGGAAATACGATATTTAATTCCATTTGTATTTCTTCTGCCGATGTTCATAACATGAGATCCGCTTTTTCACCATTAATTTAGTCTTTGAAGCATCTCTGCTACTGGTTGGAACTCTTTGTCTTGGTAGGTGTATTATTGCTAATCACATTGTAATATTCCAAATTACTACAATTCTTTATAAATTAGAATATGAACACAAATGATATAAAATGTTAGCATGGAGAGAAACATATTATTACTACGCTTACTGTTCAGCTCTTTATGCCTAATGTGAATGTGTGAATATCTAACAACTTAAACGGACAGACTGATTGACTGTGACTATGACAAACTATGACTGACTAACTCATTCATTCATTCATTCATGAATGCACAGAAAGTAGTATTTGAGATAGTAGCTTAAAATTTGACGGGATGTTCCATTTGTTTCAAAGATGCTACGAAAGGATTTTTCAACTATCCGGTTTTAAGTAAGTGATTAAAGTATTTTTCATTTTCACAATAATTTAAGAATGAATTAAAGTATCTTTGCTGATTTTGTAACGAAACGTACTATTTTTACCCACATAAATTATAACGAAGAGAAAATCGTATCAACCAAAAAATTACCGCACGGGACCGGATAGGGTCGGATAGTATTGTAAAACACATAGATCAAACACCTGTTAAAATTAGAGGCAGTTAAAATTTTGTAATTAAAAAAAAATATATCAGTTCAGTTAGTAGGTCAATAGCGCGTGGAGAGTGAAGGTGTACGCAGCAGGGGCGGTGGTCAAAGCGCGGTGCGCGCGCCTTCGACTTCTTCCCGTGGCGACGGCTTCGGCTGCGTCGGCTGCGTCGACTGCGTTGAGTAACGACGTGCCGTTACCTCCTGCTGCCGAGGTGTTACGCCGCCTCCGTCGCTTCAGTGGCCTCCGGCGTTGCCTCTACTGTACTTATTTGCTTTTTCATGCAACGATTATTTTTACCTATTACCCTAATTAGGGGTTTATATTCTAATTAAATAAATAATAGAATTGTAGTAGAAGGTGCTAGGTTCTCCTCAATTGCTTTAGGTAAATACCAGGATGGTCCCTAGATTGTTACTCCAAAGTAGAGTAATAACATAATATTCCTATTATAATGATTTAATTTATGTATGTTTGCATTTGGGTATTGAGTTATTATATATGTATGTATTGATTATCATGTTTGTATATTTGATGGTTAGTTATTATTATTATTATTACAATTTTCAATTTGTTATAAAATTCCTTCAAACATGCATATAAGAGACAAATTTCTTAAAATCCTGTAATTCTAAATCTTACCCGAGACGAAGTTTATGTTGCATTCAATGTGCTGATAAAAACCGTATGGAATGGTGGAAGAAGGTCTTTTGAAAAATCGAAATTCATTTCTAAATTTGATGGGTTCATGTTAGTCAGATGTATTCATCTAATAAGAGAAATAAATATATTTTCCGAATTTGCTTTTTTGGGAATACTTGCAGAACCTAGCAATCGAAATTGGAAAACATTTTTATTTTTTATTTTAAATCTAAGAATCTTCTTCAATCAATATAATTTATTAAAGTCAACAAAAAACAAAAATTAAAAAAACACTTTTATAAAAAAACACAAATTTGATGAAACAACTTCAAAACATGGTTCCAATGATTTATGATCTATTGTAATGACTGGGTATGATTTTTCAACAATATGTCACAAAATGATTTGAACAAGTTCATCTTGTTAACTAACCTCTCTACAGTTATTCTTTAAGCTTATGACCAACATGTTGTGGAACTCAACGCACAGGAGCAGGATACAAGAAAGATTAACAAGGTTTGCGAAGAAGGAGAAATAAATTTGGCGGAAACGTTGGTAAGTTGAATTTGTTCAAATCATTTGTGATCTATACCTGAAAAATCTTTCCGACAACTCTGAAATATATTTTTTAAATCTTGATAACACATATTACATTCTATTGATTATTTATTGTACTTCATTTATTTGCTTGCTCCCTTCCCTTCGCTAGAAGGGGGATATAAGCCCAAACTCCAATTTAGGGTTTTGTCCTACCAAGCTGAGTGGTGGGTTTCTTTCTCATATGCTCTGTGGGTTTTTGCTGCAGACAGACGAAGAGCATATATCTTCCACTCATAGACCACAATGTGTTGTTGCTATGCACTCAAATTCTCTTCTTATGTGACCATATAGTGAAAACTAGTGAGATGGTTTCGTTTTTTAAATGTATATTGATAAATGAAGAGGTATATGTTGGTAAAATCAACCTTTAATAGTATGCATTGTGTTTGTACGTGTATAATTTAACAAACTATAATTTAATCTGCGCGTAATAATTTAAATTCGACCAAAAATAAACAGACTATTTCCTTCACAAATGTCAATTTAATGAACAAATTTTCAAAACACGACGATACCGTTTGGTATTATTATCAGGTGTACAAATTTTTGTACAGAATACTGTATTCGTATACCTGACAATAGATTCGGAACAAATATTTGTTCACCTGATAGAAAGCGAATACCACACGGTATAGAACCGTCGTGTGAAATTGAATTTTCGTTTTGAAAATTTGTTCATTAAATTGACATTTTTGGGAAAGAAATAGTCTGTTTATTTTTGGTCGAATGTATGTATATATTTTAAAGTGAAAAGCATTTTTTCAACTTATGAAAAATTGTCTGGAAGAATTTGTCGATATATTCATTGAACTTGAACCTGAAAGGGAAAGCGTGAAATTGTTCAACGAGTCATTACGAAACACTTGTATCCTGTGATACGATCTAGAGGTGACTGAAAAAACAGGTTTGGCGCGATTTGTTTCTTCTTCCTTGTTATGAAGGTATTTCCGCGATTTCGTACGATTCACTGTCAATCATTTCTTTTTTGACCTACTACAAACCTAATGTTAACAGATTTATTTCAAAAGATGCCGCTTGAAATCATCTTCACCGAGAATCTCTTGGTTGTCTTGTAATGCATTCATAACAACTGTTAACTAGAATTCTCAATTTGACTTCGGTTCATACAGTGTTTGTATGAGTGACGGTGTTCTGTTGGCTCGCAAACCTCTTTCATTAAAATACAGTAACAAATAATGTAAAAACATATTTTATGAATATTTACGTTTCGTTAGTTCATTAAATTTAAGAATGACGTCTTTTCGTATGTCCTTTATAAAACGATGTACTTTGGAACGGTTATAAAAACATATTTTTCAAACAAACAAGAACGATAAAAAATCATATTTATTGTTAGCATATTATTACTTCCATACAATTCCAAAGGGAAGTAATTAATTACTGTAATATTTTCAAGATATTAATAATAAAAATTTTCTACAAAATACAAAAAAATAAACAAGTAAACATTTCGAAATTTTACAATGATAAAATTTAAAATATCTGAATAAAAACAGAAATATTTGTAAGTTTTTACAAAAAAAAATTAGAGTACACGAATACTTGTCATTAATTGCTGAATAAGTTGGTTTTCCGTGGTTCCCAAAGGTGCTCAATGAACGAAAGTCACTTAAGCATAAATAACAATTGCTGAATTAAAAAAAGTCATGATGGTATATAATTTTGATTTAATACACTTTTTAATTTTCTTTGCTCCTACAGGTATTAGTTTCCAGTCTAATAATCGTAATCCATTAACATGTATATTTTTGTACCAGTTCATTGAGAGTGAATACTAAGGTGTAGCATGTACAGCCCACGACACATTTTAGTGTTTCTATAAGGCGCACGGG
>NNCF01125986.1:99486-132625 GCA_002313205.1 Laupala kohalensis | reverse complement strand
AAAAAAAAAAAAATTGTTTGTGTATTTGTGAAAAGCTATTTTAAATGTGTAAACAAAGTAAAAATTTAAAAAACGTATTTCTGAGTGTTCATTGTATCTATTAACGATTGTGGCCATGGATATTCAGTTTCAGGAGGAGTAGATTCAGAAGTACGTCAAATGGAAATTTTACATGCGAGATGAATTCTATTGGCAGTACGCTGAAATGCTGAGAATGTGTGATGTGCCTGGAATATGATCGACTTGGGACCATGCGGGAAAATATGTCGTTTCTATCGTCAGTTATGATCGAGAGTGCATACAAAAAATATGATTTTTGCAGTGTGTCCGAATTTTCGGACTTTCCTCTGCAATTGTTCCGATTTTTTCCGACANCACCAAAAAAAAAAAAAAAAAAAAAATTACGCATATCCATCGTTCGAATCGTGAGTTATGGTCTTGAGTTCATACAAAAATCCAACAGAAAAGGGCACTTTCAGTTTTTCCCGAATTTTCTAATTTTCCGGGCAACTTTTCTTTCCCTAATAATCTTATTTTGACTATTATGAACATTACAAAAAAAAACAAAAACGAATTAGCTGAATCGGTCCATCCGTTCTTAAGTGATGCTCTTACCAACGAACAACATTTAATTTGTATTTATATAGATTTAACTTTTAAATTTTCTAATTAGTCGATGTTGAGATTGATGATTCAGAAAAAATATCTAGATTTTCAAGCTTTGATAGCGTATTTTACAGCGATGATAATGTATTGTGAAAATAAAACCCTTTTGAAATTGAGACCAACATCGCCATTCGTCTCCGCGTGAGCTTACACCGTCCCTCTCCACTCCAGCGCTGCAGTCGCCGCTAGCGAACAAGTGAGCGCTCGGTCTCTCGCGACCGGTTCCTCCGCGCAGAGTGTGACCCGCTTCTCTTGTTACGTAATTCCTACGCCTCCACTGCCCCCGTCACACACTGACGCCGCGTCCACCGCTGCCCACCACCGTCGAAGCGACCGTGCGAAGGATGTGTGATGAGCATGACGAGGTCATCGCATCGCGAATCGCCTGCAAAGGATTCCTTTCCGAAAGTGTTTTTTTGGTTCCATTGTTACTCGATAGGCGGTTGAAGAAGTTATGGAAAAATTCACATACGTAAGGGGGATATGGGGGATGAATCCCACCCACCGAAATTTAAAGAAAATTTTTATTTTTGTATTTCTCCAAATATTTGTGTACAAAATATGTATGTACATATTTGGTACATATAAAATACGCTTTACATATATGCAGTAGCGGATGTATGGGGGGTGGGTTAACTCTTAAGAGATAAAATTGAAATTGATAAATGGCGTACTTTGTAAAAGTGTTACCAAATTAATATTGTTATTAGTTATAGGTGTTATTTTTATTAATAATATAAATGTGATTGTTATTAATAATACCAGATTAAGAAAATTAATAATACCAGTTTAATGAAATTAATAATACCATATTAAGAACTTTAATGAATAATTGTTATTAATAATACCAGATTGTTAATAATTTATTTGATGCATTTTGTTTAAAGATAATATTTATAAAATTTGTGTCGTAAAAACATAATTTTTAAACAAAATTACCTCCTTCCTCCTTTATTAGCACCCACCCTGAGCTAAGATGGCGGCGGTATAGTTTGTTAACGTGTTTCTGTTGTCTTCTTTTGTGAATAAATACTTATTTTTGACTCTTAATCAGTAATATTCTAACTTCAAATTATTTTATTAACCATTTTTAATCTCAATTATTGTTAGGAACCCGTTTGATTGTTAGACTATTAAATACTTTAGACTTTTTATTTATCTTGCTGACCGCCACCTGTACCTCGCACGAACGTAACCTCACTCATTATTTTGTAAATTAATAATAATTGCTGTATAATAGTGATAATATAAGTTATAATACTAAGATGATAATAATTTAGTCAATAGTGAAGTGTTAGTGATCAAGGTTTATACATTTAAATAACCTAGTACACGTGTGTTTTGACTTTGTGAGTGTGTGTGTGTAACAAATACGTGTGAGTGAATTTCGCGTGTGTTGTCTGCAACCTCTTTGTGTATGTGCGTGTGTTTGTATGTGAGAGCGAGTGATAAATATTAATTGCAGTGTGCATGTGAATTTAGTGTGTGTGTTCCACAACATACGTATCTACATTACACTACATTTAGTTACAATCATGAACTCTTCACTCCACCAACTTCTTCTACTCAACGCTCACCTTAAGAAAGCCTATGAACATGTAAACTACTTAATGTCAGAGATTGGTAGGCTGGAAAAGGTGGCTGGAATCTCGTTGGAAACAAAAAAACTACCCGCCTCTCATGCCATTCACCCGTGAACAGACGTGTACCTGTCCCTACACAGAATAGGTTCACAATCCTTAACCAAATTCCTGCCAAACCTCCCCTTCTTCCTAATCCTTTAACACCAACAGTGCTCCAACATAACACTAAAGCACACTCTGGAGCAACTTGCAAGAAACAAAGAAACCTTAAAAAGCCTTGATCCAAAGCACCTATCAAACAAGACACTCACTCTCAGTCCTCAAAAGTTTTAATCTTAGTAGATAGTCATGGTAGAAACATGTCATCCAAGCTGAGAGAGTTACTCCCACATAAGTTCGCAGTCACTGGGATTTTTAAGTCCAATGCCAAGATGGCTGACGTGATTTCAAGTCCTCCCACTGATTATGCACCACGGGACACTAGTCATTATTGGAGGGCAGAATGACGTTAATTTAGGTAGCCTCATTGATCGTAAGAAACAACTATTCTTAAGGCCACCAAAAACACCAATGTAATTATGACTACTCTACCCCCATGGCATACCAACACTTCTATAAACAACAAAATTAAAATTGCCAAAAGGAACCTCAACAACATGTGAGAGATACTCCAATTAAACTTATTGATCTCGACAATCTCTCAGTGCAGCAATATACTAGACATGGTATCCACCTGAACCAATCTGGTAAACACTCTCTTGCTAGGCTTATTACAACAAGGATCCTGGATACCGACAATTCTCCACCCGAAACCACCTCCATTCCTACTCCTTTCAATCCACCACTCACACCCAATCCTCCTCCAATTCCTTTGCCTGTTCCACTCACACCCATTCCTCTCACTTCTCCTACTCACCCTAACTCTCCATCTCTAATCCCTCGCCCCATCACACCATCCTATACCTCTGTGATGTCCTGCCAATCTGCATCACCCAAACCCCGACTCAGTACACCTGCTTCTCGCATCACTTCATATAACCTATGCAGTGCCATCAAACTCAACAAACCCATTACATTCCCTGACATCTGCACCTGACTTGACAAGCAACAAAACACTATCTATTCTACACCAAAACATACGATCATTAAAAAACAAAATAAATTTGCTAGAGGTACAGTTAGATACAACATTAAGGCATATATCAGTACTATATTTCACTGAACATTGGCTGTCAAACACTCAAATTAACATCACATCACTACCAGGGTACTATCTAGCAGGATTTTATTGCCGTAAAATAGATAAACATGACAAAAATACGCATATGGAGGTTCTTGTATTTACCTCAAACTTAACATATAATCTAAACAAAACACAGATTTTAACTACTTATTTAAGGACTCAGACTTTGAATGTACTATAGTTGAAATCCTAGCTTTAAAGATATTTACTTTAAATATTTACAGAGTATCTTGTGCAAATCTTGAAACCTTCAGAAAAAACCTAGAAACAGATCTTAACAAACTGACGAAACTAAAGAACCATTTTATCATTATTCTAGGAGATCTGATCTGCTACAACATTCCAGCTAACTGTGCCTCCAGCATGGATGCAGAAATCCTAGCCATCAATGCAGCCTTAGTGAGTTGTGTAAATTCACCGGACAAAAATATATGCATTCTTACAGATTCAAAATCAACCATTCAAGAACTTCAGGATTACGAGCCCCGTGATTATTATTTTCGAACAGAAGAAACTAAATACCTACTACAAGAACTTAACAAAAACGGAAAGAACTTCACCTTTCAATGTACACCATCCCACTGCGGTCTGCGAGGTAATAAACAGGCGGATAGGATAGCCAAGGCAGCAGCCATAATGGGGCCTGTTCTGCCAACTCAATACTCCCTAAAGAAATGCAAAAGGACGATCGAGAAACTCATAAACGATGAATGGGTCTACAGGTGGAGCGCTGAAACCACAGGACGGGCCCTGTTTGATATCCAAAAAAGAACCAGCCCCGCCAAATTGATACCGAGGAGTCAGCAGACATGTGGCGACCTTTATTGCTAGGGCTAGAATAGGCCATATTGTGACAAATAGTTACCTATCAAGGTTCCATCTCGCGGAATCGGAGACATGCAACAAATGCGGATTAGAAAAAGAAACATTGGAACACATATTGTTGAAGTGCAAACCAGAGAGTTCAGCTGGAACCGCCCTTAAAGCGACTCTTAAAAACCGCACTGACCCAATGACAGATATCCTGAGAAAGAAAGAACTCTGGGCACTGGCAGCGGCGGTATACCACTATGCAAGGCACCAAAAAACAACAACACATAGAATTGATACAAGACAATAACAAAATGGTTGACCCCATTGAAGTTGCTAATACACTCAACCAGCATTTCACAGGCATAGCCAACCAACTATAAAATAAACAAAACACAACCACACTACAAGCTCTACCAGTACCAAATGATATTCATGTAACATCAACAATGTATATCAGGGAAACGAATGAGGAAGAAGTCCTTCAGATAATTAGTAAAATGAAAAACAAAACCATCTCCGGAATTGATGATATACCAGACACAGTAAAAAAAATAGCAATGTACATAATCAAACCACTTACTCACTTGTATAACAACTCCTTAACCCATGGTATCTTCCCACAAATTTTTAAAACTGCTATCATAAAACCTCTTTACAAACAAGGAGACAAACATAATGTAACAAACTATACGTCAATATCACTTCTCTCAGGTTTCTCTAAAATACTAGAAAAACTATTTAATAACAGATTAAAAAGCTTCTTAACATGTAACAAAATTATTACAGATTCCCAACATGGATTTAGAGAAAAAAGATCTACTGAAACAGCTCTATTTGCTTTTCTCAATGAAATTTTAATTGCACTTAAGCAGAAAGAAATCCCTGTTGGACTATTATTAGATCTCACAAAAGCTTTTAATATAATTAATCATGAAATTCTCCTCAGTAAACTAGAAAATTATGGAATTCGGGGAATAGGATACGACTGGCTAAAGTCATATTTATCTGAAAACAGAAAATAGTACAAGTATTCTACCAGCATGAAAATCAAATAAAACATCACAAGTCTCAGCCTATGCATGTCACTCATGGAATTCCTCAGGGCTCCACCCTGAGACCCATACTATTTCTTCTATATATTAATGATATCCCATCCATCATCAAAAACCACAACATTGTACTTTTTGGTGATGTCACAAACACCTTATTCCGTGCCAAAACTGCTGAAAACTACCAAATCCACTATCGCCACCCTAATCCAATGGTTCCAACAAAATAAACTCATAATAAACACTGACAAAACTTGCATATTTTCTTCCATAATCCTTATTCATCTAAACTGCACACACCTACGATCGAATTTAATGGTAACCACCTCAACTTTAAACAAACAACACAGTTTCTGGGACTTACTATACAAGATAACATGAAATGGAACACTGAATATGAAACCTAGAAACACTGAATATGAAACTCAGCACAATAAACTATGCCATCAGAGTTCTAACAGCACATTGCACAACAGATACCCTTCGAACAGTATACTACGCAAATGTCCATTCCATTCTAAAATATGGTGTAATATTTTGGGGACAAGCACCAGAAACAAATCAAACTTTTAGTTTACAGAAGAGAATAATACGATCAATTACCAACACTAATAAACTTTCTACGTTTATTTGAAAAGTAGAAAATACTTCCACTGCCATTTTTGAAACTTTGAACTTTGTAAAAAAGAATCTACTAGACAAATATCTACTCTATAGAATAATGCAGTTGTTTTTGAACTGCTGTGAATATCTCATTCAATTTCATTCCACTGTTCATGTTCACAACACTAGACAGGCCAGAAATATCCATCTACCATAGAAACAACCACTCTTATCCAAAAAAGCACTCATAATGCAGGTATACAGTTATATAACGCGTTACCACTGAACCTTAAAAACATCAATACACTGAACCCATTCAAAACAAAACTCAAACAATTCTTACAACAGAAACTCTACTACAGTGTACAAGAATTCCTCAATGGCAATAACTATGTATGACATACAATCTTTTGAAGGTAATCATTAGAACAAAGGTGCAGAAGATGTCCCATGATGAAGGAAACGATCTAACAACATCAAATTACATTGTTTTACCATAAATATAGACCTCGACATAAATTAATAAAATAAAAGTTAAATAATAGAATCCTACCATAGATATCTAATAAGCCTAGCTAAATAAATATTAATATTCTGTAATAGTGAAAAATAATTGTATTTTATGTTAATTTCTACTTAGCCTAAGTTAAATGAATATGGTTAAATGTATCAAAATTAATATAATGTTATTCTTATATGTAAATATTATTGTGATTGTTGTTAGTTCTTTGACTCGTCATAATGTTATGATCAATGTGGTTCAATAAAATATTATTATTATTACTATTATTACGGTCTATATCCGTTACTGCATATATGGTACATAATACCTATATTCAAATATAATACGTATGTAGTACACACAAAATAGAAACGTACACTCAATAATAAGAATATATGTGTGTATGTTATCACCCTCCGAAGAACATATTTAGGTACACTTCTGCACACGCGAGTTTATCATGTGAGAAATATTAACACAGTTAAAATTTATCCAATTGCGAAAATTGATCTTAAAGAAAATTTATTTAGAGATGCAATCCCATAATTTTGCATGTAAACGCAATAACAGAAGACAATTTAAACCCTATTGAAAAATGAGACATTAATGCCATAACGAACAAACAATCTGGAGTAAAAATGTGATTGACGTACAAATTGCCACACTGGCTTTAATTAATCGAAAAAAATTTCAAGATTCTGCGTCTACAAATGCATTATCAGGCACATTATTTTATTGATAAAACTTAATTTAAAAAAATTTAATTTCCATGTTGTGATTCGACACATGGTACTTGAGGGTCTTGCAGTGTTACCTGGGAAGTAATTTATTCTTGCGATGCACACATCAATACAAAATGTCAATGCTCCAAAATAATGCAGTTGTTGTTGAACTGCTGTGAATATCTTATTCAATTTTATTCGTCCCGTTTTCTATGAACATTGGGGCGATCATTTCGGAAGATATAGTACACTTAATTAAGACCATGATTTCTGTCATGGTCTCGAAAACTTAAAATCAACTTATTTAAGATATACTTTTAGTACATGCCTTTTTGTAGTAACTTTATTCAATGATTATCACAGGATAGTTTTATGGATTCAGGAGAGGGAACCTTCATCAATAAACGAAGGAAAAATACTCATATGATACGTAGAGTAACGTTGTTCTGTGTTTCGTTAGGAAAGAAAATTCTGTACTTCTTGAAATGAATATACAGACTTTTGGATTGGGATATTTGTGAGTAAATAATTCATTTCAAATAGTCGCAGGATTGTACTTGACTTTCATTTAAAATAAAAGGAACAAACTTAATAAGATGTATTTTTTCCTGAATTAGATCAGACTTTTTAGTAACCAACGAGCAGTTTTTATTATTTTTCGCACGAGCGAATGCCCTGGTTTTTTCAAATGTCCTAAAAATAATTAGTTATGGAAGGAATTAGTATGAATATATCGAACTAGGCGACCCTTCCCGGTCTCGCATGGGAAATTTTATTGAAATGATGCTGTGAATTTCTTTTTAATTTAGCGTCGATTAAAATTGCACGTTTTCATAAGAAAATCCGTGATTATCTTAAAAAATGTGTGGCACTTAATAAAAATGCATTTGTCTTTACTTCATCCCTTTAAACTTCCAATTTTTCAAAAACATTTTCCAAGTACGTTTCTACAAAGTATAAGCAAAATTCGGTCTTAATTTCAAGTTCGTATGTTTAATAATTTTATTTCTGCTTTCGTAAATGTGTAAGATATTCAGAACGACGAATGAGACATAACACTCCTGTTCACTAATTTAAAATTGAAATATCAAAATACGTTTTTAGATATTAAGTTTTAAAATTAATGTACACAGAAATAGATTAGATATCTGAAATAGTTCGTAAAATATGGCGAAAGAAATGAACGTCGCTTTCGTAATGTGAAAATGAACAACATTTACTCAGAAAAACTGAGATAATTGAAGTGAAGTAGAAATTGTGGAATTCGTAAACTCACATTTTACGCTCTTAAAGCTAGAATTAAAAAAACTTCTTTCTAGTGGATTATAATGTTAAGAAGGGGCATATTGTGCAAATTTCGAGTTCAGCTGAAGTACTTTTGGTTCTGCGTTCATAAATTAGTCAATGAGGAAGTGAGTGAGTCAGTCAGTGAATAAGTGAGTCAGTCAGTGAATAAGTGAGTCAGTCAGTGAATAAGTGAGTCAGCCAGTGAATAAGTGAGTCAGTCAGTAAATAAGTGAGTCAGTCAGTGAATGAGTGAGTCAGTCAGTGAATAAGTGAGTCAGTCAGTAAATAAGTGAGTCAGTGAGTCAATCAGTGAATACGTGAGTCAGTCAATCAGTCAGGACAACGTTGTTTATACATATTGTATGGAGCTGGACTGACGAAATATTAAGGGTACGCAAAAGCAATGAAACACTGAATATTTGCAAATTCTCTATATGGATTATGGTGTATCGTCTCTCCTCACATGCAGAAACGTCTCCACGAGTAGGTATTTGAAAATTGAGAGTTACAAATTGTTTTTGATGTTTTTACCGAGCAGTGATTTGCAAACGCATTTGCTGTAACCTCCCAAGTAGTTTCTCTTCAATTGCGTCTTCAACACATCGTTTCGTGGCTCTATGCCAGCGAGAATTGTTTCGTGAATACGAAACGACATCTATGCACACTACCGTCTGTGTTCAACTGTAATGTTTATATCACGAAGAAATGTTTTTTGTTTATATTCCGCCGCTCCTCTTCACATTGACTCAACATCAGTTTAACCATTCACGTGTAAAACGTGAATCAAAAACAAAAAACATTAGTATCGTTCTTGTCGTGACCGAAAACGAGCCAGTAGAAAAAATAAAATAAAAAGATAATTTGATCTCAGCTGACATTGGTTTTATTCTGCACGCAATACGAAGCGGGACGTACTACACATAAATTAATAAATTAATTACAGTTAAATTAATGTCTCCCGAGGTTTTAATGGATTGATCAGTTACTATTTTAATTTTTACCGCTCATTTTTTATGAACAAATACTGCCTTAGTTTCTTCTAGCTCGAGCATTTATGTCGCACTCAGAAACAAAACGACAAACTTCACTTATACAACTAAATATGTTGATAATATGAAATATTTTGGGAATGATGTACTTTACATCAAATATTTCAGAATCACACATTTAGGATTGAAGTGCAATATTTTTTTTTATTCATTCGGATTCATTTTTTGGTCGTTATCGTTTCGGAACCCCATATATTAAAAACTACGACCTTTCTCGGTAGGTTTGTAATTTGTGAGCCAAAAACTCCCAATTCTCAATCACTCAAATTTGGAGAAGAAATATACATGTTCAAAGAATAAAAATTCTGTTTTGTTAAAAGTATATTGGTATTGTGCTATTTCTTCATTGGTTTTTACTGTAATGACACACTGTACATTTAAGCAGCGTAATAAAGCATTCATCTTTCTTAATCTCTGTACCGAACTCGTATGTATTTCAATTCTTCACACTTCAATTTGTGTCGTCCGCTTTGAATTCCACAATGAGTGAAATGGTATTTTTTTAAGTTGTTCCTTATGAGAATTAAACTCCGGGAAAATATATTTAATTAATATTCGATGTTCAAGTTAGTCTCTTGAGTCAGGAAAAATGTGTTTAAGATTGAAATTAACTTTTCAAATATAATACTTTTATGATAAGTTTAAAAGAAGAAAATAATAGTTAGAGTTTATATGACCACATCAGACAAACCTATCCCTACAAAACATTGAACTACAAGTCACTATATAAAAAAGAATCGTTGGTTGACTAAAACATTACGTGTCTCATTTAAGGAACAAGAACACCTATAAAAATTAACACCAGGATGTCCGAGATCAAAATGCAGATATGAAGCCAAAAATCACCCATAATCATTCTAGGAAAAAGTTGAAAATGGGACACCTGATTATCAGTTAACAGTAAAATTAATAACAGTGCTATGTTTATGGATGCAAGATTTTTAATTAATGGTGAAAAAGTCGAAATCAATAGTCACGTTTTAGGTAAATCGTAGTGTCGACAAAAATGAATACAAAAAGAAAAAGGAATTCTCAGGATGGACCATGAAATTTTAGTTAATGTCTGGGAAGTAATTTAGGACAAGTACATGCACGATAGGGAAACATATTATAAGATCATAGGGATTTCTTAAAAGAAAATCATTGAGAAGATGCCTCATGTGATATAAGGTCTTATTTCGGTAGGAATTCGTTTGCGTTCATGTTCTAAGAAACCTGGTCAGGTGCGTGAAGCAACCAACTAAACAAGTCCGACACTTCTAGGTCTATTCGGATTCAGATTTACAAAAAGAAAACATTCTCTATGATCTAGGGAGTAATGAATCTAGGAAGACTGAACTAGTAACATGGAGACCACCAGAAAAGGAGTAACGTAAATAATTTTCAGCAGAATGAATGACGATAGACGAGATATTGCAACTGTGTATTCTTTCTTCCTTTCTCCTTAACGTGAGTGTACTTATTCAGAAATTGATTCCCAGCACGATCGAATGTTCGATTCACAGCGGAATTTTAAAAACATCATTTCTGTCGGACATTATTGTGCCACTAATACATCGGTTATATTTAAATACTTTTTACAAGTAATTGAAACCAAGTGTTTCTTCTTTTGTTTTAACTATACGTCATTGTCAAGTGAGTGAAACTCTGTTTTCGAGATATTATTTACTATATATCTTATTAGACAATTAGTTATCACTTGTAAAATATTATCTGTTATGACATTTGGTTACATTATGAATGGTTTAAAGAGTTTAATAATTTTTACACGATGATAAATTTGTATTTAAACTCTATTTATCATTCTTTAAATGTTCATTTCTATTATCTGCCCAGACTCGGCTTGTTCAATTGATTTGTGAAGTGAAGTCTTTCATTTGCCTATTTTCATACAAATGAACACAGTGTTTCAGAATACAGTGCAAAATTTGAGGTTATGAGTTCTGTATACTTATTCCTTCTCAAATCTTGATTATCATATCTCTTCTTACTGCGTGCGTGAACATAACGAATGAAGAGAAGAGGACAGGGCGGAACTTATTGAATGTGTTTGGAGTTTACTTTCACACCGAACACTCTGGAACGCAGTAACCAGCGGAGAATTTCACGTATTATATAATGCTCATAAAAGATTTAAATGACAACAGCATAGATTTGGTCCAAGTATCTTAATTGCAGAAGACAAAATCTTAAATGATTTATATTTCTAATTCAATTCTCATCTATTATGTCATAGGAAGTAATTAAATAATTATCATCTTACTCCCCACAAAGGTAATTACGTAATTCTCGATTGAATTTCATAAAATAGAATGGATTATAATTAAACATAACTTTTTTGATATTTGATGTGCGCAAATATATATTCCTGATTATTAAAAATTGCATTCAAATAGTTCCAGACTCCAATGTCCTTGTTCTTCTCATATGAATTATTCAATATAAAATAATGAAATTTATTCTTCTGGTAAATGAATAGATATTTTATAAAAATGTGTTATGTTTCATAATAACATTAGTTCCAACAAACCTAGTCAGGTGTAACTTTAACGATGACATAAACAATTTCGAATTTTTAATAAACCCATACTGCAACGACATAATTTCTAAAACGACAAATGACGATTAAATGTCAGGGTAGTTTATTGGACATCGTAACATATTTTTGTGTGTTTATGCATTAGAAACTTTTTTCAATAACTCCTAAATTGAAGGGGAAAATAGATTGTTAATGATTCCAATTTTGAGTATACGAAAGTCGTGTTTTAAGTTATTCGTTCGGACGGTACAACTCTTGAAAGCTAAACCAACCCAGCGGTCACTCTTTGTTAACTACGTGATTAGGGAGGATAACTAATCAATTCCTTTAAAATTTTATTGAATTATGATTGTTGATATACATTTTTATTTGCTCGTGAAAGTAATCAAGAATCATTACATTCCTTTGTACATTCTAGTTGCAACCATTATTTCTACGCCATTAATTTTAATCCAAAATTATTATGTTTACTGTACTTCTATCGATAATACTGGATGCCAGTTGATAGAACGAGGATATGGGAAAAAATTTTGTCGAAGCTTTAGTTTAGCCTCGTCGCGTTGTGTATGCAACCCATCTGATCGTTCAGTACAACGGGATAGTTTCTTCAAAGATTGTGATTTAAAATCGGTGCTGCTACCTTGTGGCAAAGTTCTTTACTCCTTGTATGCTACAGGAAGCTACTGCTACCTGTCAGAGACATTATTAATGATTAGTAATGTGGTGTGTCGTCCACGTCTGTATGCAAGAGAATCTACTCCACAACTTGAAATTAATTACAATCAGGTAACTATTTTTATATTAATTTTGTGACAGTTTTTTCTAAGTCAGTCATTCTTTTCCGCAGAAGATACAGTTTTTTATTTGAAGGAACAATAGTTACGACACTGAAAAACAGAAGTTTATGACAAAACTAAACATAATGTCGTGTCTTCTTTAACACTTTCATACTTAACTAGCGTTCGAATCAAATTATGGTTCTGAGTAGTGGAAAGCACACATGCAAACATTTTAGTTAATATTTCACAATTTAATTCCTTGTGAAAATTTCTAAGCACTCATCACAAAAGGCGTTTCTTGTGATATAAAATAATTTATCCTACCTTTCCATATAATTACAGAGTAGAGTATTTTTGGTTGTCACAGAATCACAATCATTCCACCTCAGAACAACAGGTTAGTTCACCATTGATATCAATAACCCACGTTATTATACTTTTTTAAATTTTGCATTCCAGAACATTTCTTGGGTATGTTTAAATGTGAATTTTGTTTCATTAAAGAAGATTACGCAAAGACTCATCTTAATTAGCACGTGGTGGGACGTCCCAGAATAATAATGAGTGTAGGAATTCTGCGGAATAATTTTCGGAGTCAGATAATGAAAGAACAAATTATCCATGGACAATTTTTGTAATAGTATTAATAAGTCATAATTAATCTCCGCCTAATGTAAAGACAGACTGGCAAGTCTTTTGGACTATTATTAATTGGAAAAAGAGCACATTAAGGACGTGTAATCATCATACTTTAGAAGAACCATTGACAAGTGGAATAATTTTTGGGGGAATTCCATTTCTACTCTAACTTATATAAAGGTTACACTTAAAGATTCCAAGGTGAAGGTAAAACGAAAGACTCGTTGAGTTAACACGGGAGGCTGCTCCCAAATATATTCTCCTTTTAAAAGAAACATTTCTTAAGATGATTTTATGCAAGAAGAGACCAAAGAAGTTTTAGATCCTCATGCTAATCAAGTGAGGGTGAACCTAGGATATAGGTAAGTGTTACCAGGAATGATGGAAATTGTAATCTTCTAATAAATCGCAAGTATCTAGTTCCGCNAAAGAAGTTTTAGATCCTCATGCTAATCAAGTGAGGGTGAACCTAGGATATAGGTAAGTGTTACCAGGAATGATGGAAATTGTAATCTAATAAATCGCAAGTATCTAGTTCCGTNAATCGCAAGTATCTAGTTCCGCATGTTTCTGTAAGTTTATTATCGGACTGACTGAATGCAGAAAGTTGTTCTGCACTGGGCATTAACCGGCATGATCGGAGAGGCAACAAAGATTCTCATAGATTACCAAACAGTCACATATCTCATGATTATCTTACAAGAAAAATCATCGTTCATGCTTTGCTTGGAGTGTCTTGGGGGTAAGGTTGCTTAAGTAGGAAATTAAAGAAGTATATTTCCCGAGACTACGAAAAAATTATGAAGAAGGATCAGGTGTTGGTAGACAACAAAAACGGGTGAAAATGAACGACCGAAACATTGTTAAAAAATAAATAAATAAAACTATTCAAATATGTGAAACATATTATGTAAAATATATCGTTCTTTTTTCTCCTGTTGTTACCTTTTTAGATCTGCATTAAGTACAACAATATTCATTTGTGATTTTTCGGATGGTAATGTAATTCCGCGTTATAATTTAAATCTAATAAATTGCAACGTTTCTGAGTTTGAATTTTTGAATACATTTACGATGAGATTTAATGGAGAAATCAGTTCTGAATCCGGCATTTGTCAGTGTGGTTCAGAAAGGTGACAAAGGAGTTTGTCATTGCGGTTCTAACAGGACCTACGCACCCTACGCAGCCTGGCACCTCGAATTTAATCCCATTACGACAGTCAATTCAAGTTTCCATCTAAACAACGAAAAGGCAAACTACAACACAGGGCATCAGTAAATAACAAAACAGACATGAACCATCACCAACGTACACGTGTGTTATGCTCGATCGATCTATAACATACAGACACTGTAAGTAAACTGTGCTCTTGGCTGAATCTTAAGAATATATTCTTAAATGAATAAGCGAATACCTGAGAAAATAATGGAATTACATTAATATGCATGTATATCATTTGTTGCACGAATAAATGAAGTTTGAAGTTGTTAACAAACTAATAGGAAAACCAATGAATAAAATGTTCGAGGAATACTTAATTTATAATCATCTTTATAATTACTTCATGCATTATAGTTTAGTCAACATAAACATTTATGAATACTTAAAGAGTACGTGTGATGCACGTTATTTTCATTTGAGAATATAAGTATTTAAAATTAATTAAGATTGACAATTGATGTGCACCTATGAGTCTTTCTAGTCTCTCAAACTTGTAAATTTCATTTTCTTTTACGAATGTCTGAAAAGCATCCAAGGCCGTGTTGATATAATTATATTCCAGGACACGCAAGTTGTGTAACACGCAAAATATGCATAAAATATCAAAATTATACCATACGAAGCATCTCACTTCACATACGAAATTACTGTCTTGTCGTGAGAAATACTGCCGCATAATTAGAACACTTCCTCGAATATTCTCGATACTTAAACATTCTCGTGTTAATAATTTCTATAATAATAAAGGTGAGTCAAATGAAGTTTCTTTTCCTTGAAACCAGCTAACGAGAAATTTTAACTATTTTTAAGTAATTTCTTAATAAAAGATAATTTAAAAGAAAATAGTGATCATACAGGAGGAGGTTTATTTAAATACGATAAACATAGCCAAGTCACACTTCTCTCCTTCAGACACACATATATTTATTTGATAACTTTCCTCCAAATTTCTTTTCTTTATTCCATAGAATAGATTCTTTTATTGCAATCTAGCTGAGTCCTCCCGTTTTTTCGTAAATTTTGTAATTTTGTCTTGAAATATTCGCTTTTTAATCCCCAGACACAAGCAAATTATTTCTCTATATTTCTTGGTAATAAAATATTTCTATGTATTGTCGATTTGGCAGCGATAGAGGCGCAATATTTATAAGTATCATTTCTCTGAATTTAGTTGCTATGATAAAGGAGAAAGTGTTTTCCTGATAAGTTTCAATCATTTTTCAGTTTGCGACTAGTTTTGTAATTTTCAATAAACTGTGAGCAAACATTTGTACCGACCGATGTTGATTTCTCCACTGGGTTTAGAGATAAATGTAAGTCAATCAGAACTCAAAGAAGACTTAAACTTCACCATAACATACATTTTAATTTCTTGCGACAAATAACCGAGTTGAAGGATTTATTTATAACGCGTCATTCATAAATCATTTAGAAGGCAGATAGAACAGACCTCGCTACCTTTCTGATCAGTACTTAACAACTACGATCCTTCATGAGAACATTTTTTATAACATTTCCCACATTTTTATTCATTTGAAATCTAGAGTTCCTTTAATGTTATATTTCGTACGTGTGGCAATGTCGTACGAAATGGAACAAACCAAAGTAACAATCCTGTGTGTGTTGACAAGGTCAAAAGTGGTTTGTATTTATTCTCTGACCTGGACAATCCACAGCTCGTAACTCCTTTGTTTCTCGGAGTACAAGGCCCCGTGTAACGGTTTCTCATCACGGCCCACAGCGCAAGTGCGTGAACGGAAACCGCGATATGGCACCCTCAATGTGGCGCACTCTATGCTTCGCCTAGCGCACTATCAGGAGGAGCAGAACGCGGCAAACTGGGTCTTCCAGAATACATCATCGTAAAACCATGTCTCAATTTCATGACGGAACATCAGAGAAATGTTACATATTAATCCTCATTGTTGGCACCAGTATTTACGCACGTGTCAACATGTATTACGGCTGGTACAGCACGTTGTAGGGGTCGGCTAAACTCAAATGGAAACCAAATTATTATGTCATCACTAACTTTTCCAATTAATTTGACAATGAAATGATGAAACTTTGCCCACCAAACAAAGCTTTGCTTTGATATAAACGTTGCCTCCCAAGTGAAAAATATAATAATATATTAAAATAATAGTCAAAATTCTGGTTGAAACTTTCTAGGGCCACATGCAGGACAAAGTGTTGTTAAATTAGAAAATATATCGACACCATTCGGTAGAATAGGATGCCGAAGAATAACGAGAAGTGATTTTAAATATGAATTCAATTTTAACTTCGTTTTTTATGAACTGTTTCGTTATGTAAAATAGGTATTTTTGGCTACTGAAAATTTAATTGGATATTACATCAATTGGGTCTATGGTTATGCAGAGTTCTTGAACAAATTCTTAAAGAACTGCATTTAAGAAGTTTTCATGACATCTGCAAAGAATGCTAGTTACGTTTCACTGTAGAGAGAATTAAGTTTAAAAGAATGGATCTGAATGCAGATCCTTAGGGGACTCCCGCTAAACGGGGGTGAAACTCTGAAGATTGAAATTCGGACTGAGAATAAGCCAGTGAATAGGAGGATGATAATTACATTTATAGTGTATTGGGAAAACCGAGTTTTTGTATCACGTTTACGATTCCAGGATGCCATACTAAGTCAAATGCTTTTTCTACAAGGAAAAAAGAAGATGCTAGAATGGGCATGGCATGAATGGTATTTTCGGTTAGACACTGTACTTGATGGTTCACCGAGAGAAGGAATCTAATTTCGAGAAGTTGAAAGAACGTTAAATGAAGTTACAGAATGGACATTCGATTTTGTAACTCGTCCCAATACTGATTCATGTATTTTATTAAGTAAATTAATAAGATAATTTCCTCAACGAGGTTTTCTGTCAGAAAGTGTTAATGCCACCTGCTTAATGAGAGAACATGCGTTTTTCTGCAGTGTTTGCTTCATTATGGAAAAAGAAAACTAGTTTGTTCCTCAATTTAGCTTAATTTGTTAAATTGTAAAGAATACAGTTTATATTTCTTACACATGTTTCTTTTGGTGAATATTTTCTGGCGGGGTTACATTATTTACGTTAATTATTTAGCTGGGTTATGCTACAGCATAAACCATTAATTCCATTGCTTAAATGTTGTATCAAACAGAATATTGAATATGAAAAATAAGCACACTTATCATTTATATCGAATAAAATTAATACAAGTAGGCGTGAAACTTATTAATGGTAGTTAAGAATACTTTGCAGTTTCCTTTTTTGTATGTTTCATACTTTTAATGATTTGATGTTTCTTGGGAGTGTGCAGATTTCAGACCACAAATTTTCGGTTTTGATCGGATTGGTTTAAACTGTGATTCGATCTGTTTATTGAAACGACGTTATTGAAAATGTTAGTTGAAATAACATTGTCATAATAAACTGGCAGGTAACCGATCAGCGTTCGGTTTAACCGACTTCATAACCTCAACTGACCCGACGAAAACAGAAAAATTTCAGTCACTTTTGATCGAATATTTTGTCCACCCTAGTATTTCTTTTTCATTCAGATGTAGTTGCAAGGACATTCTCATGTTATAACGGTCGGACGTCATGATGTTACACGCTCGAGGAATTTCCTGAAATCTTTGTTATGTCACACGGTTCTGGTTTGACGCGATGGTTTCAAGCTGATACATTTGGTCTTTACTGTCAATCTGCTGATCTACGAAATTTCATGCAAAGTCTCTACTCACTCCCCCCCCCTCTTGCCAGCAATCATAACTCATGGAAAACCGATGGTTCCAATTATCTAGATATTGTAGTATTTTTCATACTGTCGTATTCCTTATTTATTTGATACATAAATAAATAATAAATTCTGGAGATATTTTATCCCTCTGGAAATTTAAATGTAATTTGATTGAATTTTAGAGATACTTACAATACACAAAATAATACTATATTTTTATTCAACTGCAGGTGAAAATGAAATAAAAAAATAAAAGGTATATACCATTACGTTCTAAAAAGAAAAAAAATTAATCGTGAGACATCATTACAATTTGGCCATACACTTTTTTGTTATTGAAATTTCATATATGTTATAAAGAGATCCATTTGTTGTATTCTTTACATTAATATTACATAACCATAATAATAATAGCAACAATGGTCTAGGGGACTTTTGTCACGATATTCCAGTAATGTGTGATTGTGCTTTACAATATATGAGTTAATCACCTCAATTTTTCAGTTTTCAGATGTTTTGTTTAATATAAGTAAAAAAAAATTATAAACTGTTTTTCTCTATTCGTGTTTACGTTTAAAGAATGAAAAGAAACTCAAAATACAGTTCAACTATATAATTACATAATTGACACTGGGTTATAACGGAGGTGATGAATAAATTAAGCATTTGCGAAGGTATTCTTTTTTTTCCTCTCTGACGTAAATGTTTTATGGAAGATGTTCTTATGACCGCTAGTGATAATGCAATGAGAATAGACTACTGTCTGTCGAAAGTTGCATTAGAGTAAAATACAACTCAGAAAAATGTGTTTATCTTCGGGAAAAAGTGTACTACAATCCTGAGAGAAAAATAAGAAAAATATGTCTATTAATTACATGAATAAATGAATATAATGTTCCTTGTTTTTTTTCACGATAAGGATGAGATGGTTTGGATCATTCACCAGTATTATTTCCGATGTCGAATATAGGTTTCGGCGGGATTATCTGTATTATTTTTGGAGAACACAAAATGACATGGGGTCGCGTTAAATGGCACACTCTGTACCCGCTCATGCCCAACGCACTGTAGGAAAACATTAAAAAATGCATTTGCAATGTTAATTATTAATGTTTTTTATGATGAACAATAGATATTTCTTCATTATGAAATATATATTTGCAGTCAAGAAAGCAGTTTCAAAATGCGTATGACCATGTAGAGGACAGTAAACTAATTTACTCTCCCGACGTAAGCAAGGACCATCCCATCAATTCCGATCAAGGACCCAAAGGCAGAAGCAGATTGAAAATATCAGCACTTTACTCTTTAGATAAGAATAAAAAGTTAGCTACGTGTTATACCATCAACAGAATACCAACAAATTTTTATTTAATAAAACGAAAAAAAAGCTTACGTACTTAATATTATCGAACTATATATTTTTCGTAATATATTGTTTATAAATCGTAACTATTAAATAACTCTAAATTCGAGATTAATTATTAGAATAGACAAGAGCGTAGACAATCCGTGTGTAAGATCCGTCTACCAGTAACGTAACGCAATATTAAGTACAAAACATAAAATGAAAGGCTGTAGGTCAGCATTGTTTTTTTTTTCGTAATATTTTATAATAAGTTTGTTGAGAAAACGTTTACTCTTTATTTCTACAATGAGACCTCCGATCGTGGAAATGGAAGGCCAAAACTGATAAGCTTTTGGTACAGTAGCAACTGGTAAAGTGTGATCCAAGTACAACTAAATTTAATTAGGGCAATAGCCATCCAGACCATGGAATTCGTAACCAAATTTATCATTTGCTATGCGCTAAAATCATCTAATGTGGACTTCCTGATTCACCGAGTAGTTTTTCGTATAACTGATAAAAATTAATTTCAACCTCCTCTTCTGTCTTACGAAACTCGATCAAACTTAAGTCTCGGTGTTTATGATAAATCTATAATTTTCGATGACAAAAACGATGACTAGAGCTTTCAGTTAATTAATGCACAAACCACTGCTTTCATTCTCGATGTCTTATATTCATTTAATTCCAGGTCATTTTCCCCGTACAATTTTACAGTTATTTTTCACTTCTAGCACACACTGAATGTTAGTACCTGTCGCAACAATTATGATCGGCGCCCATTCTAATCGAGTCACAAGGTTATGGGAAGCGAGTTCACCAATGAGAGTTGACTAGAAAATGACTACACACCTCCGTCAACTATTTTCTATCAAGACGAGCTATTCAGTTATTAAATTAGACAATTCATTTTCACTTCTTCGCATGTTTTAGGGGTACCATAGCACCAGGAGAGTTAAATTACACGATGTGTTTCAGGAAATAATTTCACAAAATACTACCATTTGAACATATTTTAAGTTCAGGACAAAACTACGTCATAATCAAAGAAAATTGTAACGTAACTGCATCAATTGTCGTATGTAAGAAGAATAAATAATTTTTTGATGATAACAACTTGAGAATAAATAACTTCTCATGGGATGGTCTCTTGCTTGCTACCGGAAAATAAATTAGTTTATTGTCCTCCAGGTGGGCATACGCAGTTTGTACTTGCCTTTTTTACAATAAATTTATTATTATTATTGGATCAAATTAATTAACTGCCACTAAATAACACACATGAGAATAACGTTGCATGCAGTTATCTGAAGCCAAGTGGTCGACCTTGTATCACGAATCAAGGAAGAAGTAACTAAAGAAAGTGACTCAATTCCAGCAGTTTTAAATCTTCTGACATCTTTCATCTCACTCATATTTATTAATCCCGAAATGAAAAATGCGCCACGTTTATTTAATTCCAGATAACCTTCTGCATCCCAACTAATAATACTTGCATCACTTTCTCGCTCACCTTGTTACTAATATGTGATATAAATAATAATTTTCCTACATGCAGCACCTTCGTGGAGTTCGTATAAAGATGTAAATCACCATCTAAGTTATAACATTTAATTTTATGTGTATTACGCACCTACAATATGTTTAGTTCAAGGTGCAATTGCAATTTTAATATGAGGATAGTCACTACTATATAAATTATCATAATAATTGTAATCGAATATTGGCTCATAGTCAACGAATAGTTGGCTCATAGTCAAAGTCACGACAAATTCAATGTACTTATCTCAATATTCCTAAAACATTACAACTCCTGCTTTCCCATAAAACGCAAGTTAATTAACACAAAGAAATACAATAGATGGATCACCCAAGGGATAAGAATTTCTCCAAAAAACAAACGCCATTTATATTATCTTTCAAAACTCTATAACCTACCACCGGAATTCCATGATTATTTTCGTAAATGTAAGACTATTCTTCGAAAAGTGGTCTACGCAACTAAAGTAATGGAAAACGACAGGCAGGTACTAAAATCGAATAACCGGCCGAAAACCATGTGGAATATTGTTAAAAATTACACGTCAACTTCTGAAAATCGTGAAGAAAATGTTTCTCTACTAAACGATGACAAAATCGTATCAAATCCTCAGGACATCGCAAATTTGTTTAATTCTTACTTTTCAGAAGTAGGTAAAGTAACGAACTCAATATATCCAAATCAATGTCCTCCAATTATATCCACCCACGTAACCAATTCTATGTTTACTTCAAAAACTAACGCCAGTGAAGTCATGAGAATCATCAGCTCATTAAAAAACAAATTTTCAACAGGCATTGATGATATATCCCAGTTTATTGTTAAATTTTCGTCCCACGGTATATTAAATCCACTCATAAATATTTTTAATAGTTCTTTATCGGAAAGGGTGTTTCCAAACATATTTAAGAGAGTTAAAGCGACACCTTTACACAAGAAGGGAAACAAACTTAATATTGGAAATTACCAACCAATATCTCTACTATCCACTTCCTCAAAAATCCTAGAAAAATTGTTCTATAAGCGTCTTCTAGATTTTTTATCAAAAAATTACATTCTCTCTGACGATCAACACAGTTCCAGGAAGTCCTTTTCCACTACAAGCGCCATATTTTTTCTTAAACGATGTTACTACTTGTCTTGACCATGGAGAAAATCCTCAGAGTGTTTTTCTTGATTTATCCAAAGCATTCGATGTCATCAATCATGAAATTCTCCTTTCCAAATTGCATTCTTTAGGCATTCGTGGACTTCCACATCAATTGATAACTTCTTATTTAAAAGATAGATATCAACAAGTCGAAATATCGTATACTAAATATTAAATTCTTCAGTGTTGTCTCAAAAACAAAGCCACTTACTTGCGTACCCCAAGGTTCAATTCTCGACAATATTCACCTTTTATTGTATGTGAACGACATGTCATCCTCCATATCAGATGGCAAAATGGTTCTTTTTGCTGATGACACTAATTTACTATGTAAACACGCCAATGCACAAAACGTTTTGACTAACCTTTCGACTTGGTTCCATGCAAATCGTCTCATTGTAAACATTTACAAAACAGTGTATGTCATTTCACAATAGTATCACAAAATATTTACCCCAGGTTTCTCTTTCTTTAAGCGGAAGACAATCAAAGAATGTTACGAATACAAAATACTTACGTCTCCATATTCAAGACAACCTCAAATGGAATTGTCACGTTGACAATCTTTATTCCCAATTAAGCAAATTGTGTTACGCATTCCGAACGCATCTTAGTTAACGTAGTTAGTCCACGAACTTCCCGTTGAGTATATTTTGCAAACGTTTACACCCATTTACGTTATGGCATTACCTTCTGGGGCAATTCCGGTCAGAGTATTCAAACTTTCAGAATTCAGAAGAGGATAGTTCGGATAATTTGTAAATCTCACCCCCGAAACTCTTGTAAACCTTTATTCAAAGAATTAAATATCTCAACACTTCCCTGCATTTATATTTATGAAACGGTCGTGTTTGTTAAGACCGAATTACTGAAGTGCCACTCTTTCTTTATACGAAACAGTCTCGTTCACGAACACAATATTCGCAATAGTAATAATATTAATCGCCCTAAAGTGTCAACCACTCTTTGCCAGAAAGGACCTTATCATTCGGGAATCGTTCTATATAATTCCCTGCCCAAGAATATAAAAGACATTATGAAATTGAGTCTCTTCAAATCCGCGGTTAAACACTACCTCCTGCACCAGTGCTTTACTTTTCAAATAACTTATTACAATTTCAAAAACTTTTTTCTTGCATGATTGTGTTGTCTTATGACTCATATTAATTTAGTTTTATGTGTACTCAACTTTGGCACGATTGTGTATATTAATTCTGTAGCCCCATCCTGGTCCGGGTTTTTCTCCGGTTTTCCTTCAGGTAGAGGCGGATTTCTTATACAGGTTCTCTAGACTTTTGTCTAGGGGCGCGTTTATTGAAACAATAAATCGTGAATTTAGTGTTATTTCAATTCTTATGATTTTTAAACACTATACTCAGAATAATCTATAGTTTGATATTTTGTACGTGTAAAATAATTTTTTTGTGTTAAATTACAAATATATTGACATTCTATTAGTTTTATAACTCGCAACTAACTTTTTATCTTATCTAGGAATTTTGGCTGAAATTTTTGAATCCGCCTCTGCCTTAGGGCCCTTGATCGGAATTGATGGGATGGTCCCTTGCTTACTTACGGAAAGTAAATTAGTTTACTGTCCTCCACGTGGTCATACGCAGTTAGTAATTTATTATCAATCTATTAATTTTGCAAGTATTTTGAATACAGTTAAACTTCGCTTATCCAAAGTGATTGGGGTCAGAGTATGTTCAGATAAAAGAACATTGGAATTTTCCGAAATTCCGGCATAAATAGAAAAATAAATATATCGCACAGAAGAAATTTGAATTTATTTATGTATATATTTGTTATATTTGAATGTAATTTTATGTCATTGATATATTCAGAAGCAACTCAGATTATAACCCCCTTTTTCTGTAGAAAATATTATTTGCATGTAATCTGTGAATTGTTTTATTAAATTTTTAAGAGTATAATAGTATGACTGCTGAAATAATTTTAATTTTTTTATTATTACTACTGTAATACAAATATTTATATCACTTACAATAATTAAAGTATTCTAAATTTAATATCTGTTCGGTTTATCGGGGTTTCCAGAGTAGCGGGGTAAGGACCAAAGGGCATGCAAAATTTAATTCAAAATATTTCCGCAATTCATTGACAACTTTCACTCTTAGCATTGCATCTGATACCCAATCTCCTATTCTCAACTCCAAATGATTATTATGAATGGATCCCAAATATCTTTATGTGGTTTATAGGCATTTTTTAGTGGAGAGTTAAAGGTCAATGAATCTGTGAGGTAGTAAATCGTAGCCACGTAACCTCCTATTGACCACTTGTTGGACGAGGAAAGAGATTGGCCTTGAGTTGGTTCCACTTTCCCACTTGGGTTCAGCAGTTTCGCTGGCGAGTTTTTAGCGTCACACAGTGGCCCAATTCCCGAGATAGGCGGACAAAAATGAGTTTGATATATTTTCATGATCTACTTTATTTTATCATCATGTTTAGAGTATGATCTTTCTATTTTTTTGCGTGATCTCCTGCCCTGAGGAACCACTGCGTCTTTAATGTCAGTTTTAACATTACAACTCGTCACGCTCCGCTAGCCAAAAGGCGCGCTCTACCGAGCCGGGACGGTTAAGTTGAATTCATTGTGTAATTGTAAATTAAAACAAAAATATGTTTGCCTCAATGTTAGTTCAAAATAACTAAATTTATGAGTATCGCTCATTATTTCAGCGAATAGTGTAGAATGCAGTCGGTGTCACGCGACCGTCTTTTTCCGTGAAATGGGACACGCAGCATCACCTGGTTTCTTGGAGTTCACGGGACACAAAAGGAAGACTAGCAAAATTTGAGCACGCAAAAACATGCATGTTAAAGAAAGGTTTTAACGCGTGAGACATTTTTGATTTTGAAATATCTTATGAATGATCCTAAAACGATACATGTAATTTAATAGTAATATCTTATGTATTAATAAATATTAATATATTATGGCTCATATTAATTTAGTTTTATGTGTACTCAACTTTGGCACGGTTGTGTACATTAATTCTGTAGCCGCATCCTGGCCCGGGTTTTGCTCCGGTTTTCCTTCGGGTAGAGGCAGATTTCTTATACAGGTTCTCTAGGCTGTCTAGGGGCGTGTTTATTGTAACAAGAAATCGTGAATTTAGTGTTATTTCAATTCTTTTGATTTTTAAACACTATACTCAGAATAATCTATAGTTCGATAATAATTTGTACATGTAAATTTTTTGCTTAAAATTACAAACATATTGACATTCTATTATCATTATAACTCGCAGCTAACTTTTCATCTTATCTAGGAATTTTTGCTGAAATTTTTGATTCGGCCTCTGCCTTAGGGCCCTTGATCAGAATGGATGGGATGGTCCCTTGCTTGCTTCCGGAGAGTAAATTAGCTTATTGTCTTCCATGTGGACTAACGCAGTGTGTACTGTTTTGTTTGACAATAAATTTATTACAATTTATTATGTTGTTGTTACAGAAATATTGAAAATAAAATATTATTCTTTTATTACATAAATAGTTTTAGAGATAATAAGTAAAAAAACCCAGGAAAGAACACATTCAAATCAGTGTGTGGCTTTTATTGTTTCTTTTGTGTTTCTCACTTCAAATCGACAGGTGATTCTTCTATATTCATCTAGATATATTGTTTCGGTTGACATCTTGTATCAAAGTATTTCAAATGTTCACGTTTTCGAAATTACTTCTGTTCATAAATACCTTTGTTATAAAATATACAAATAAACGTAAATTTTAAAACTTGGAAATTTACCCTTTATAAATGGAAATTTTGAAAAATGGTTTCTTTGTGTGTCTCTAAAGTACAATGGGCGATTTTTAATAGTTTCTTTTCTCTGTTTTGATGTGTGAATCCGTCATTAGTCAGAAATTGTCATTCATCTGTCAATCAATGAATCAATTCAGGATAACGCCTCTCATTATCAGACTTGCCAATTCTCGAAAGAAATTATTGGAGTACGAAACACCTTTAAAAGTGAATTCGACAAAAAGTTAAAATATTGCTCTACAACTTATCAGAAAACCTTATTACGTTTTGAAGATTTTATTGGAGTGAAGTATAGATTGTAGGTAATTATTTAACACAACAAAAATAAAATGTTTAAGTTCCGACTAATGGAGCACATTGAAAAACTGATCCCTAGATGTTCTCAGTCTTGAATTTTCTTGAGTACTTGTATGACATACTTTACCGTTTCTTGAGAAATAAAATATATATGTTGAAATCGCACAATTGTATTTAAATGTAGTACTCGTGTAATACAAGTAATACGATATATCACGAATTAAACATTTTCCTCATTTCCATACTTTTTCATGGAACTGAATGTGCTATTTGCAATGAAACGTATGTCTTACAAATCAAAAATAAGTGCAAACCTTTCCTGAAAAAAAACCCAACAACAACACAATTTGATTAATAACATCATCATAAACACTCGAGATCTCGACTTAAAATCACACCATCCGAGAAGAATGGAAAAATACACATGAGAATGTGTTACTAAACAGTATATGAGTAAAAATTTAATGAGAATAAAACCGTTCCAATATCTTTGCTCTCATTAAGAGAAATAACTTCGTATCCTTTTTGAAAAAAGGCAAAGCATCATGTATTTCAAAATAGGGTTTAAATTTCAATCATGATTGGCAAAGCATTAGAATTAAATTAATTTTATAAAGAACTCCAATCTGCGCCTCATTCATAAATAAAGTTATTTTCAAACGCTTTAAGTTACACATTACATTGGTGTTAAAATATTCGGTAGAATGTAGGGTAGTGACCGTTATATCAATCAGCAGAAAAATGGCTGGGAGAAAATTGTATTTTAGGAATCAAGTAATTTCGAAAGTGTGAAAACATGGGAACAAAACGGGCGATATTTTAATGCCGCGGACAAATTCGATTGAAATTCTAGGAGCTCACTCTTCAATTCCATTTCATCAAACCTGAGAACTGTTTTCCATGATATCCCATAATTATGATTGTTCACAATTTCGAAATCAATCAGTGTCAATAATAATGTTTCATTTTTAACAACGTTAAAAATTTAATATTTTTTCAGACGAAAACTTTCAGAAAATTTTCACTTAATATGTTATAGAATCATCTAATCCATCACTAATCTCATAATAATTTCGTGAAACTCTTTAACTAAAGTCTTAGAAGTGTTTTTTCGTAAAAATCACAGAGTATTGAACCTATTATTACAGATTTCCTCTCCTGAATGACCTCTGGTACAGAGTCATTGATGAGGGTTCTGCATTCGTCTGCCCTCGTCTATTCGAGTTCCCCCATTTCTCTTGCGCTCAACGCTGTCTCTGACCGTGACACTAATGGTTGTATTGAGACACAACGCCTCAAGCGATTCCTCTATTGCCTTGCTTACGGCGAAAAGTGGATCGTTCCCAGATCAGCTTCATCTTGTGAGCTGTGGATTAGGGTGGTTCTGAAAATATCAATTTTTGAAACTGTAGATTTGCTTTTGCGAAATTTCAATTTTTGAAATTTGGAAGGGACACCCTCCAAATTATAAAAGTACTTCGATAAAAAATTAAGATATAAAATTTATATTTTAGGGCTCGCTACCAAGCTTCAGAACTTTTACAACTTTACAAAAAGTAAACGCTAAAATATACTTTTTAAATCTGAAATTTTCCCGAAAGTCTCTTGTTAGACACAAAACAAAATGTGAGGATGCCCCGACCAAATTTCAAAAACTGATATTTAAAAACCCACGTGCGTGGATGTTACGTGTCTTTTATTAGTTTGACTTCTCTCCCCTTAACTATAGTTACAATTGATTTTTAAGAGGTGAATTAGGGTAAAATAAAAGATTAACCATCTTAGAATTCTACTGAATATTACTCACAATACTCATACCAACGAGAACGGATCTATCCATTTTAAATAATCCAGAAAAAAAAAGTGTCACCGCACCCCCTCAGAAAAATTTAATCTTTTGTGTGTTGTTTCTAGTGTTATTGGAGAGTTGAAAAACGTAATTCAAAAAAATTAACCATAAGTGGTTTAAAAATGGCGGCCATTTTCGTTCTTCCGCGCTCCGGTTTTGGCCTTTGTAAGCGTTTACGTAAGCTTTAAAATCTCAAGACTGGTTTTGTCTAGCGCCTTAAAATTACTGAAATTGTATTTAGCACATTCTACGCTACAGTTTCAACAAATATTTAATTTCTATAGGTACCTGCGTCTAATTGATTTTGAGCCTTGAATTAGACGTTTGAAAATGAATAAATTTGTGTTTTCGATGGCAATTTTCTAAAGGAAGGGATAATGTGTGTACAATTTCATTACTGAGACATGTCTCCTTTCCAGGTTATGACCTATCAAAAATTTAACGTTTTCAATTTTTCTCTTTTTTGAAGGCTTATAACTGTTGGGGACCTAATAAAAATACGATGTTGCTAGATCTAAGGATATACATGATTATAAACTACTATAAAAATTAGAACTTTAGAGATTTAACTGGAAGCAAGGATATTATTTTCCAAATTTTGCTAAATCTTTTCGCTTTGGTATACGTGAATAATCAACTTTAAAACCACGGATACGTAATATGCTCCTATAAACTATAAATAATATTTTAACAACTAAGTATGAAGTATAATAAATAAACTTATTACAAAATGAGCTTGATAATTGTTTATAATTTTATTGACAAATTACGCGTGTGATCACACTGTACTCACGAAGTATCAATGGTACTTATTCTACAGTAGTGATATTTCGGCAGTAAACTTTCATAGAATATATTTATTTCAAAGTTACTGTAATCATTTTTATGCTATTAAATAACACAAACATTAGCCACATGTTCGGGCATATAATTCAGCAGTGTATCTGTTAGCAGATCCTTGTCAACAGAACCCGAATGTGAATAATAAATGATAATAGTTATAAAATATGTTACACATAATATTACACTGTTTATTTAACAGTTATGATATTCCAGCAGAAAGCTTAGATGATATATTATAATAATTGATTAGTTTTGTGTGCTTCATCACGTTTAATTCTCAAAAAAATCTTAAATTACGAGTCATAGTTTAAGAGCTCCAATAATACTAAAAACAACATACAAAAGATTAAATTTTTCTGAGGGGGAGCGGTGACATGCTCTGGATCACTTAGTATGGATTGACCCGAACACTAAAAAAAGACCATAGGTGATAGGTCATAATTGATAAGTTAACTTCGAAGTTCGCCTGTAAATCTAAACTGGTATATATGGAAAAACTGGACAGATTTCCTCAACTGTATGGGAGATCTGAACGAACACAAAAATTATACATATTTTTTGATTGACAAACCTGTGCAGTGCATTGTGGTCGCCTGAACAGACATCAGACGTTCAAGTGATCGAGAGCGAAAATAGATCTCAATACTTACCGAAAAATTTCGGCTCGTTTTCAATTCAATTTTGGAAGAATTGAAATGTATAAATAGGTAAACAGTCGTTGGAGCATTAAAATTAAATATTATTACACCACAGTTAGTAGGCAATTTAGTTATTTGTTAGATATTTTACTTTCCGCAGAAATTTAATGATCGATAGTTTTTGCTCAACAATGCCTTAACATGTTCGAAACGCTGGTTAAACGGTAGATTTGGTTAAAGCAAACCAGAGTCTTAATTTTCCGAGTGAACTAATACATGAAGACAAGTGGTGCAAAACCATTGCACATACTTTCTCATATACTTTCTCCGTCTGCAGCATACAGTGAGAAAAATGTCTATAGTGAAATGGTCATTTCCGGCGTGTGGTCCTCTATATTTTGGTCGTCTTCCAGTGTTCTATTCATGCTCAAAATCGATGGAGCCGGTTTTGAGAGACATTCAAAATACTCCTTCGTCCTTCACGTGAAGTACGCCTTGTTTTAAAGTAAAAAAGATCGACAACAAGTTAATTCTACCATAAATACGAAACGAGAACTTTATTGATTCATCCATTTACTCACAATCGCTGCGTACAGACGGACGTTGTACTAAAAACAACTTTTTCAATATCAGGGATCGCCGAAATGGATATTTCCGTCGAAATCTCGATTTCGAATTTTTTTCACGATTACAATACTTTCTATATACTACGTATATGAGAAAGTAATAAAGAGACGCTCTCTTGAATACAAGTGAACTGCTTGCGCCCCTATAGTCAGTGCCAACACTTGTTTGTGACATTAGATGTTCTAATACGAAATGAATGATGAATATTTACATTCCGTAATAACAAATGAAAATCTCCAATATGATGTAATTGTAATTAATTATGTTTGTAGTGCATCTGGTAATTTCGATGTGACTGAGTGAACACTGTATTACACTGTAATTAATATTTCTACACAATTACGAAATTTACACGAGCAATGCCGCGGGTAATTAGCTGGTTGCAAATAAAATATTAAGTAGAGACCAAACATATTGAGCTTTACAATGAGAACTTGTATTAAAAAATAAGGGAGTTAAAAAAACTAATGTGAGTGAGATCAATCCATCAATTTTACATTTCAATTAGTAATATTGGATGTTCAGCTCCCAAAATGTTTAAAATATAACAAAAGTTTTTCCACTTAGAGAATATCTCTAATTTTCATTTTTCCAGTAAATAATTATGTGCTGAGTTGCTCCTTCATTATCTCTTTTACTGCGTTTCTCCTCATATGTATGAGGTATCTGATATTAAAGCTTCAATCAGTAACAATGGAGCACGAAAAAAAAACCCTTCAACAAAATTGAATTAGCTTAACTAAAGTACTGAAATGAAATAGGAGGCAATGTTTTTAACTTATTTAGGTGTGAAATACGATGAAGAAAAAGTTTGGTAAAAATATTAGCCAAAGATTTAAAAATATCTTACTTCATTTTTTAAATATATAAGAAATTCTTTAGCTTCACATAACTCTGAGATATAAGAAAAGATGGGAAAAATGTTTTTCACCAACAGTAATAGAATTTCCTACCAAACTATTCATTATTTTTAACTAGTTTTAAACCAAATTTTCGTTATTATTTCTGTTAAATGTTCAAGTTCATGAAAATACTTCTCGAATACTGAATTGCTTCTTACATAAAAACTCGTTTTCAAATGCTAGAAAATAGCACTATAATCGGACTATAATATGTTTCAAGTTGTTCAAATATGAATTAAAAGCTTTTTATAATGTGTTAGTAATACTTCGCTTGTAATTGAACACCCATGAATAATGTTATTTTAACTGAAATATTGTTTATCTCAGCTGCAGGGTAAAGAAGTGCGTTACAAAAAACAAAAACAAATTAACAGTTAATGACAGCGGTGGTCTAGTGGTAACGTCTTCGCTTCCACGGTCCCGCTGATTGATACAGCGTGGGTTCAAACCCTGCTCGGCCAAACTAGGTGAGGTTTTCAGCTGGGGTTTTCCTCACCTACTCCAGGCAAATGTCGGTTCGGTATAATAAGTTCCCTGGCAACCCAACATCTCTCCTTCCCAAGTCCAATGATTAGGTGGAAGGGCAGGTCTCGTGGCCTGAACCTCCTTTTGCCAAAAGGTATTAAATAAATAAATAAAATAAATGATGACAACATTTTGATAATGTAGATGTCAACACAATGGTCGAAGAATCTAAAAAAATACGCTAATAATGAAAAAGTTTTCCTATTTTGTGTCACATGTGATGTCCCTTAAACACTTCGATATCAGTTCCTGTTTTTTACTCTCTTATACGTAGAATATAGCAAGTTTTATAATCTTGAAAAAATTCGAAAAAGAGATTTGACGGAAATATACGTTTTCGGTATTCCTGATTCTGAAAAAGTAGTTTTTGGTATAACGACCGCCCGTCTGTGCGCAGCGATTCTGAGTAAACGGATGAATACATTTAAATCATATTTCGCATTTATGTTAGAATTTACTTGTTGGTGCACGTGCTCTAATTCTTTTACATTAAAACAATGGGTCAAAGTACCCTTTTGAATGTTTCTCAAACACGGCTCCAACGATTTCGCTTAAATTCTCTGTACGTAAAGTACAATAAGTATTCCTTACATCCGCATTAGTACTATTTCGCTTGAAAGTTTGGTATAGACGCAGTAAAATTGTTTCTGTCTGCCACACTTACGCATTAGTTTACTGGTTCAAGAAGCTTGTATAATACTTAGCAGTGTAAATGGACCAAGCAGACGTAGAATACACTTTTCGTAAACTGAAATGAAAGATATGATAACGATAAAATACATTGGAGGACAGCAAACTCACTGCAGATACGAAAATACATCAATTTCATTCTACAATGAAATTACATTTACACTACACTTTTACTATAATTTTTGTTACTCAGTAATAAATAAATTTATTGTAAAAAAACAGTACAAACTGCGTATGACCACGTGGATGACAATAAACTAATTTACTCTCCGGAAGCAAGCAAGGGACCATCACATCAATTCCGATCAAGGGCCCTAAGACAGAGGCGGATTCAAAAATTTCAGCAAAAGTGCCTAGATAAGATAAAAAGTTAGCTGCGAGTTATAATACTAATAGAATGTCAATATGTTTGTAATTTTACGCAAAAAATTACATGTACAAGTTATTATCGAACTATAGATTATTCTGAGTATAGTGTTTAAAAATCATAAGAGTTGAAAAAA